>CAUYON010032526.1:0-30117 GCA_963573935.1 Arctocebus calabarensis
ATAGTGATCAAGAAAATGCCATGAAGGCTATCTGTAACAGTACGATCAAAATATTTCTGAATGTATATGAAGCACATCGTGCCCTATGATTGCACCAATGTACACAATTATGATTCAATAAAATTATAAAAAAAAAAGAAAGAAAAGGTATCCAATGTACTCAATACTGTTATGAAACTAATACATAATCACCTACACATTCATATGAATGGTAAAACACGACTACAGTTCATAAAGAAGGAGGGAAGGGGAAGAAGAAGGGAGGGGATGGCGCAGGTCAGGAGGAGGGAGACTATTCGGTAGGACCTCATCTAGTGTACATAATTCAATGTTACATTTTAAAACTATTAAGAGCAAAGTACAAACGTCTTACCACAAGGAATAAGTGAGGTGCTTGTTATGTTAACCAGTTTGTTGTAAGCATTTCGCATTTATATCATATCAGCACATTGTACTCCATGAGTGTATTAATGCACCCCATTGTGATTTACTTAAAAAATACTTAAATTTAATACATGAATCAAGAAAAATTCTAGGAGTGGATGTGGGGTGAATGCTTGACCAAATTGGCTGGGAAAAAGATTTTGGGAATGAAGATCCCTTCTGGCCTTCACAGGAACACGAAAAATAAGTAATTAAGACTTCATCAAGCTAAAAAGCTTCTACACAGATAATGATACCAAAACTAAAGCAAACAGACAGCCCTCAAAATGGGAGAAGATTTTTGTACGTTACGAATCTGAAAAAGGGCTGATAACTATAACCTAGAGAGAAATCAGATTAATCAAGAGTAGATGAAACACGGGTGATGCCTGTGGCTTGAAGGAGTAGGGTGTCGGCCCCATATGCCAGAAGTGTCGGGTTCAAACCCAGCCCCCGTCAAACAACAACAACAAAAGGAATAGATGAAACAACCCCACTTATAAGTGAATAAGAGACTTGAACAGAAACTTCCCTGAAGATGACAGATGGATAGGCATCAAACATACCAAGAAATGCCCATCATCATCAGAGAAATGCCTAATCATCAGAGAAATGCAAATCAAAATGCCTCTTGTGATATTATATAACTTCAGCCAAAATAGCCCACATCACAAAGTCTCAAGTCTGCTCATGCTGGCATGGATGTGGAGAGAAAGGAACACTTTTACACTGTGGGTGGGATTGCACATAAATACATACTCTATGCAAAGAAATATGGAGAATTCTTAAAAAACTACAAGGTGACTTTACATTTGATCCTGTAATCCTATTACTAGGTATCTACCCAGAAGACCAAAAATCATTCTACCACAAGGACATTTGTTCCAGACTGTTTATTAAAGCTCAGTTCACACTTGTCAATTCAAGGAAGTAACTGAAATACCCATCAACACATGAATGAATTAACAAACTGTAATATATGTGTATCATGGAGCACTATTCAGCCACAAAAACGTTGGACACTTTACATCTTTTGTTTTTACCTGGATGGAGTATACCTGCATTATTTTTTTTTTTCTTTATTAAGTCATGACTGTGTACATCAATGCATTTATGGGGCACAATGTGCTGATTTGATAAATAATGTGGAATGCTTACATCAAACTGATTAACATAACCATCACCTCACTTGCTTATTTGTTGTTGTAAGACATTTATACCCTATTCTTAATA
Organism: Arctocebus calabarensis; assembly: GCA_963573935.1. Taxonomy (NCBI): domain Eukaryota; kingdom Metazoa; phylum Chordata; class Mammalia; order Primates; family Lorisidae; genus Arctocebus; species Arctocebus calabarensis. The sequence goes on from CAUYON010032526.1 coordinate 1,657, forward strand.
GTTTTGAAAAGTACCATTGTAGCATGCACCTTAGGTGATGTCCCACCAAATATCCTTCCTCCTCCCAGCCTCTCCCACTCTGCCCCTCTCCTTCCACTTCCCTCTTTCTTTCTACACTATAGTTATGTTTTATCATTCATATGAATATGTAGTTGATTATATGTTGGTTTCATAGTAGTATTGAGAGCATTGGATAATTTTTGTTCCATTTTTGAGATACTTTACTAAGAAGAATATATTCCAGCTGCATACAGGTAAACGTAAATGATGTAAAGTCTCCATCTTTATTATGGCTGCACAGTATTCCATGGTATACATATACCACAATTTGTTAATCCCATTCGTGATTGGAGGGGCACTTGGGCTGCTTCCATGTCTTGGCAACTGTGAATTGGGCTGCAATAAATATTCTGGTGCAAACGTCTTTCTTGTAAAATGATGTTTGATCATCTGGGTATATACCTAGTAGAGGAATTGCAGGATTGAATGGTAGGTCTACTTTTAGTTCCTTGAGTATTCTCCAAACTTCTTTCCAAAGGGGCTCTATTAGTTTTCATTTCCACCAGCAGTGTACACGAGGGATCCCTTCTCCCTGCATCCACATCAACATCTGCAGTTTTGAGATTTTGTGATGTGGGCTAATCTTACTGGAGATAGATTATATCCCAAAGTAGTTTTGATTTGCATTTCTATGATGACTAAAGATGATGAGCATTTTTTCATGTGTTTGTAGGCCATGTGCCTGTCTTCTTCAGAGAAGCTTCTGTTCAAGTATCTTGCCCACAAAGAAATGGGGTTATTTCCACATTCTTCTTAGCAAAGTGTCACAGGAACAAAAAAAAATAATTTCCAATGTATTTAATATTAACATGAAAGCAATATATAAACAACTATACACTCACACAAAAGATAAAACACAAATATAGCTTAGGAAGGGGGAGAGGATAGGAGGGAAAGGGGAGGGGGAGTAGGGAGAATGGAAATAGGAGGGAGTGTAATTGGCAGGTTCTCACCTAATGTGGACAATGTGATGTTGTTCAACATGCCCCCAAGGTGATGGGCCCAATTACAAGTTGAACTTGACCATAGAATTGAAAGCAATGTAACCTAAACATTGGTATCCTCTTATTAATTTGAAATTAAATAAGAAGTTACATAGTATAATTTCTAGTCTCTAAATTTTGTTGAGGTTTTAATTGCATCTTAGAATATGGTTAATTTTGGAGTGTGTTCCATGGGCTGGTGAGAACAAAGTATAATCAATAGTTTTGGAGTGATATACCATGTATATGTCTATTAATTCTAACTGTCCTGGGTTTGTATTTAAGTCTGCTAATTCTGGTTATTCTGACCCTTGTTAATTTACTTAGTTTATCTTTAGAGTATCTGTCCAGTTCTATCAGTGGGGTGCGGATGTCCCCAGCTGTTTTGCTGTTATAGGATATATTGCTTAGACCAGTTATGGTTCATCTTATAGACCTGGGAGCATTTAATTTGCATTCATATATATTTTGAATTGATATGCTTTCTTGTTATATTGCTTCCTTGATCAGTCTATTGTCCATCTTTTTCTTTCCCTTCATTGTTTAAATTCAATCATATCTACAGTTAAAATTTTACTTTTCCTTTCTTCTGATTTCTGTTTTCCCAAAATGTTGTTTTCCAGCCCTACGCCCTACATCTTATTTTGCTCTTCAAGGTTAAATATGTTTCTTGTAGACAACTAGACAACATACTCTTGGCTTCTACTTTTTTTTTATTTATTTTTTATTTTTTAGAGACAGAGTCTCACTTTGTCACCCTCGGCAGAGTGCCGTGGTGTCACAGCGCACAGCAACTTCCAGCTCTTGGGATTAGGCAATTCTCTTGCTTCAGCCTCCCGAGTAGCTGCTATTATAGGTGCCTGCCACAACGCCTGACAATTTTTATCTTGCAGTTTGGCCGGGGCAGTGTTTGAACCCACCACCCTCAGTATATGGGGCTGGCGCCCTACTCACTGAGACACAGGAGCCACCCAGCTTCTACTTTTTTATCTAGTCAGTCAGGCTGTGATTCTTCAATGGGGAATTCAAGACATTCACATTTATTGAGTATATTTATGAATTTAGTGGAATTCTTTTTTGTCTTTTTTTTGTGGGAGTCTCATTCACCTTTTGTCACTTGGGCTATTGTGGAAGCTGGGCTTTGACCTTTCATTTCCAGGTGTCTTTGCTGGTCCAATATGATGGTCTGTGTGTAATGTGATTCTGAGTACTTCCTGCTGAGCTGGTGTTATAGTGGCAAATTTCCTCCTTGCTTGCTTGTCAGTGGAATATTTGTTTTGTCCATTGAATATGAAACTCATTTTGGCGATACAGGATCCTAGGATGGAAATTGTTTTGTTTGAGAAAATTCATGGCAGGTGACCACTCTCTTCTGACTTGTACAAATTCTGCTGAAAAGTCTACTGTCGCCCTGATGTTTCTGCGCTTGTATTTAACCTGATGCTTACACCTAGCTGCTTGCAGAGTTTTCTTTTTTACTTTGACTTTCGTCAGGTTCATTATAATGTGTCTAGAAAATGTTCTGTTTTTATTGAGACAAACTCAGATTAGATATCCATATGAAAAGATATGTGGCAGAATCTTTGGTAATACGTAGGACATTTTCATTTGTGATATCCTCCAGTGGGGCTTCTACAGCTTTGTGTCAATATTCTTCTCCTTCTCGGATACATATAATTCATATGTTTGCATGCTTCATGAAGTCTCATAATTCTTTGAGTGAACACTCTTCTGCCTCTTTAAATGCCTGAGTTAGCTCAAGAGCCTTATCCTCTAGCTCTGAAAAACATTCTTCTCCATAGTTTAGTCTGTTATTGATATTTTCCACTGCATCTTTAAGTTCCCTAAATGCCTCCTTCAATCTGTTAAGCTTTAATATAACCTTTCCAATTTCATCATTTCTTTCATTCTTTTCTTGGGTCAGTTTTTGAATTTCCTTTTGGTGGTTTTCCACTTTCCCTTTAATTCCTTCATTTTTGCCATTCATATTATAAATTTTCTTGGTGTCATTTCCATTATTTCTTTGTAGGTGGGATTCTCTGCAATAGCTGCTTCATGATTCCTTGGCAGGGGAGAATGTAATCTGTTCTGGATTTTTATGTTGCTAGCGTTTTCTGTTGGTCCCTCTATCTGTGTGTTTTCTACTTGTTGACTTTCTTCTCCTAATTCCTCCTTTCACTTCCTCCTCCTTTACTTTTCTTGTGTCTGTGCTTGGCTTTTTATTGGAGTGGCCATTTTGTACAGAGTATAAAGGAAGAAAATAGTAAAGAGGAAGAAGGGGTAATAGAAAGGAAAAGAAAAGTAATTAAAAAGGCAAGGGGGAGGAAGGAGAAGTATGGTAGGAGAAAAACAGGAACATTAGCAGTCTTGTTCAGGGTGTTATGGCTAACACTTACAATCTCAGAACTCTGGAAAGAGAGACCAGATAAACCTTCTGAGTTTGGGAGGTCTTTACTAGCCTGAGCAAGAGTAATACCCTGCCTCCAACATGTACCAAAAAAACCCAGTCATGTGTTGTGGGGAGGACATACCAATACAGTCCCTATGGAGTGCAAAGCTTGAGGGATACCCTATGTTAGGTAATTGAAAAACTTATTTCATCTCCCTATCCTAATTACCCAGTGGAAAGCTCAAACCTATGGCCCGCCCCCTATGGCTCTTTGTGCCAGGGCAGTAACTCCTTATTGGCTATTCCACCATCCCATCGCCGCCCCAAACCCACCCAATATGAGGGCACGATTTTACTTTCACTTTCTCTTTTTTTCTCTCCTCTCCTCTGTGGTGCTACTCTGCAGCATCCCTCACCAATAAAGACCTTTCGTACAAGCCTTGGTGGTCTGTAAGGTTTCTGCCGGTCGAGTGCCCTCTTTCATCTGGTGTCAGAAGCGGGATACAATTAGGGAAAAGTCTCAAAAGGTAGCTTTTACCCCTTCCATGGGGTTTGAGCCCCTGGGGGCTCTCCCTATATTCTCGCACTCCCGGCATTCACCACCTCATTGGCCTGTGTTCATCCACCAAGGCGCTACAACCAGCCCTCAACACCGGCCTCATTTGAAAATCGGTGAGTACCCCTATGGGAGCGAGTATTCACCAACCGTGGGCTAGGCTGCTTACATTCCTGGTGATTCACCCATCTCGAGGCTTGAGTTCCCAATTCCCTTTAACCTTGCATGGCCTAGTGTAGCGCTTCCACGCCTCACACAAAAATTCCTGGCACCAGGTCTCAAGCTCTCCTCGGCGCCAAGGGTCTGGCACCACCTTAGGACAGTGACAGCTCTCCTAAGTTGTGTCTTTTCCACCACCAGCAACATAGCTAGGAAGACGTTCCCGCTCTGTTCTGGTCAACGTGTGAGCAGAATCACGTTTTATTTCCGCAGATGAATCGCCATGGCTGCAGGCTATTCTATCCCACCCGACTCCCCCTTAGGGTGCTTATTAAGTCACCTGGTGGAATTAGGATTAGACTTAAAACCAAAAAAATTAATTAAACTCTCTACCCAGGTTTGGCCACTTTACAAGCTAGGCAACCAAAGTCTCTGGCCAACCTATGGTTCATTTGACTTTTCTTTAATCCGAGACTTATATAACTATTGTGAGCGCCTTGGCAAATGGAGCGAGGTCCCCTATGTTCAAGGCTTCTCCTATCTCAGAACCAAACCTAATTTATGTTCGGGTGATTCCAAAATCCTTGTGGCAAAAGGCTCTTCTACTCTCTATCTTCCTGAATCAAATTTATTCGACCCAGCAGACAAAACTCCCCCATCCCACAGACAGGCAGCCACGAGTTCTGAAACCGGAATAATTCCAGTTCCAAATCTACCTCATTCTGCTCCTCCCTCAACGGCACAGTTGCCTTCACCATTTGTCCCTCCTACTTCTCTGTCAACCAATCCAAGCTCATCTTCTAACCCCTCACCTCCAACTAGTCCTCAGAGTTCTTCCGGTCCATCTCTCAGTCCAATTCTGGCTGCACCAAAAAACACTTCCGCACCTCTTTACCCTTCTCTTCCCTCTCTTCCTCCATATTATGGTCCTACAGCACCACTGTGTAACAATGTAGACAAATTACAAACTGATTCGGTTACATTCTCTACTCACACTTCACTTCACACCGGCCCCCTCAACTGCTCTTGCTCCCATCGGTCTCCAGAATTAGAAGGACCTTCAGCTCCCTCTCACTTCCTAGCCCCACTCCGCGAGGTTGCTGGAGTTGATGGCGTACTGTCTGTTTACATCCCATTTCCCATGACTGAACTCACACACCTTAAGGTTAAACTAGGTTCCTTCACTTCTAATCCTTCTCATTTTATTCAAGAATTTCAATTTATTACTATGTCCTACCAACTTACCTGGCATGATGTTTTTGTTATTTTAGCCAACACATTAACCCCCGATGAGCGCAAACGAGTGTGGGAAAACGCAAAAGAGGCAGCAGATCAATTTCATATGTCAAACAATGAACATCCTACAGGTGACGCAGCCATCCCTAACTCCCAGCCAGATTGGAATTATAATGACAATGCAGGAAAAAAAAGTAGAGACATATTTATTACCGGCATTCTTTGCGGACTTAGAGCTTCCACCAAAAAGGCTATCAATTATGATAAATTACGGGAAGTCATGCAAGATACGTCTGAAAATCCTTCAGCTTTCCTCCAACACCTTACTGAGGCTGTTGTTAAATATACTAATTTAGATCCTGAAACAATAGATGGGAAAAATGTTCTCATGACTTATTTCTTTAACCAAAGCTACCCCGACATTAAACTTAAACTAAAGCGCTTGGAGCACGGACCCCTAACACCCCAGGCAGTGATCTTAGACACAGCCTTTAAGGTTTACACGGGACGAGATGATATTTTCCACAGGGAAAGTAAAAAATCTCAAACCCAAGACTATCAAATGCTAGCTCAACGTATTACAAACAGTGTCACTGAAGCCATCATACCTAACCTGCCTAAGTCATCAGGGGCTAAAGGCCGCGTCATAACCCAACCACCTGAACCATGCTACAAATGTGGTGAAGAAGGCCATTGGTCACGACGTTGCCCAAATCCCAGTCCCCCACCAGGACCATGCCCTCTCTGCAAAGAAAAAGTGTCACTGGAAAGTTGACTGCCCTTTGGCCCAGAGAGGACATGAGGCCAGCCAACCTGCGACACCTACAGCAGACTTCTTGGGGGTTGCCTCTTCTGAAGACTGATGAGACCCTGGCTTCTCTCACCCGACGAAGATCACCTCTGTGGAGCCACGGGTAACCCTGATGGTGGCAGGTAGGAAAATTGTCTTCCTATTAGACACTGGAGCTAGTCTTTCAGCTGTTAAGGAGTTTAGTGGTCCTACCTACCTGTCGCTTACCTCTATTGTCGGGGTAGAGGGTTTTTTCCCAACGTCCACGTCAAACTCCTTTTTTACACTGCATGATTGGCAATTTCTCATTTATACATTCCTTTTTGGTGTTACTTTCCTGTCCGGCTCCCCTTCTGGGGCGTGACATACTTTCCAAAATAGGTACCACCCTCGCTTTTAATTTTAATTTAATAAATGCTGACCTATCTCCTTCTGCCTTACTCTGCCTCATCCTCTCCCAAGCCATCAAAGACCCATCACCCTGGCCCATTCCCCCAGAGCAAGTAAATCCTCAGGTTTGGGATACTAAAACCCCCTCAATTGCTTCCTGTTCTCCAATTCTTGTTAAACTAAAAGACCCCTCTATTTTTCCGTCCCAACGTCAATACCCACTTCCCCTACCAAGCCTCCTGGGACTCCAACCTGTTATACAAGATCTCCTAAAAAAAGGGTTTTTACGACCCACCCACTCACCATATAATATTCCCATACTAGCGATTAAAAAACCTAATGGCACCTATCGTTTAGTACAAGATCTAAGACTCATCATTTCTGCAGTTATTCCTATACACCCAGTAGTCCCTAATCCATACACCCTCCTATCAACCATCCCACCTCAAACCACCTATTTCTCTGTATTAGACCTCAAAGATGCTTTTTTCCCCATTCCTTTACACCCTGATTGCCAAGACCTATTTGCCTTCACATGGACTAACTCTACTTCTCAAACTTCTTCCCAACTTACTTGGACTGTACTCCCCCAGGGATTCCGTGACAGTCCCCATTTATTTGGCCAAGCATTATCACGAGACCTCCAGTCCTACAATCCCTCTCCTTCAAACTTTGTTCAATATGTCGATGACCTCCTACTCTGTAGTCCCACCTTACATGACTCCAAACAAAACACCTGTTCCCTCCTTAACTTCCTTGCAGATAAAGGATATCGAGTCTCTCCCTCAAAGGTTCAATTTTTCCAACAAAAAGTCACTTACCTTGGTGTCCTTTTATCCCCAGGCTTAAAGCTATTACCACAAATAGAAAAAGCCTTCTTCGTGACTTTCCCCTCCCTACCACAAAACAGGAACTCCTCTCCTTCTTAGGGTTAGCTGGGTACCTCAGAGCATGGATTCCCAACTTTTCTCTCCTGGCTGCTCCTTTATATAATGCTACTTGAGGTGACCCTCATGAGCCTCTCCTAACTTCCATTTCTACTCCTTTTAAATCTCTACAGCGTGCTTTATTAGAAGCTCCAGCCCTCCACCTTCCTGATCTTTCTCGTCACTTCTTCCTATATGTTACAGAAACCCGTGGGTTTGCTCTCGGCGTACTTGGACATCAACTAGGCCCCACCTTTGCTCCAGTTGCCTACCTCTCAAAACAATTAGATCACACTATTCAAGGTTGGGCCCCTTGTCTCAAGGCGTTAGCAGCTGCAGTTACCCTAATACAAGAATCGAAAAAAAACTCACTTTCGGTTCCCCTACTACTGTCCTGTCCCCCCATTCGCTATCTGATCTTTTAACCTACAAAAATCTCCAAACCCTGCCACCATGCCACATTCTTAATCTTCAAGCCTCTCTCTTATCTGACCCGTCATTATCTTTTGATACATGTCCCACACTAAATCCTGCATCCCCCTTACCTACTCCCTCTGACTCGTCACCCACACACGATTGCCTCCAAACACTAGACACCCTTCTTCCTTGCCTCTCCAACATACAAGAAGGACTTCTTCCTAATACTAATCTCCTCTGGTTTTCAGATGGCAGTTCCTTTACACATAAAGGAACTCGTAAAGCAGGCCTTGCAATTGTGTCCTCAAATTAAATCATTGAGTCACGCTCTCTTCCCTCTTCTACCACTAACCAACAAGCAGAGCTAATAGCACTAATTAGAGCCTTCACCCTAGCACGAGACAAATCTCTCACTATTTATACTGACTCTAAATATGCATTCTGTATATTATTATCTCATGCAGCTATATGGAAAGAACGAGGCTTATGTAACTCTAAAGGAAATCCTATTCTTAACTCCCACTTTATTATCAAACTACTAGAAGCTTCGAAATTACCTAAGGCTATAGGCATTGTCCATTGCCATTCACATCAATCTGACCACTCACTCATATCACAAGGAAACAACCGAGCCGATCGTGCAGCACGTATAGCTGCTCTCCAAAACTCATCTCATAACCCCTCCTCTCGTCCCTTACTTGTTTCTACTATTAATACTACAGTAAATGAAACAAATCAACCTCCCACTCGTGACCTCCTCGTCTATCTCCACAAGTTATTTCACCCTAACTCTCAAACTTTACTACAATTTCTCAAAACTTTCTTTCCTCTCTCACAAATAGATTCAGAATTTCTAAATCAACTCACATCATCCTGTGAAATCTGCCAACGCTCCAACCCACAAACAGAGTCTCGCCTCCTACATTTCCCAACTCACCAGGCTAGAGGACTTCTTCCTGGAACAGACTGGCAACTTGATTTTACACACATGCCTAAAATCAAGCGTTATAAATACCTCTTAGTATTAGTAGATACCTTCTCAGGTTGGATTTAAGCCTTTCCTACTACAAACAAAAGAGCTACCACTGTTGCCTCTGTCATACTCAAAGACATTATTCCCCGCTTTGGAATCCCCTGTTCTCTGCAATCTGACAATGGACCTGAATTCACCTCCATCATTTCTCAAACCTTAACCAAAGCCTTAGGTATCCCATGGCACTTCCATATTCCTTTCCATCCCCAATCTTCAGGGAAAGTCGAAAGATCTCACAGATCCCTAAAATCTACATTAACCAAACTTTCACTTGAACTTCACTTAGACTGGATCACTCTTCTACCTCTAGCGCTTCTACGCCTACATTCCCTTCCAAAAATACCCTCCAACCTCTCTCCTTTTGAGTTAATGTTTGGTAGACCCATCCTCCCCCCGGGACTTACACCATCAGATAACCCATTATCTCCCTCAATCTCATCCTCTCTCCTTCAATATATCCAGTCCCTTTTATGGAAACAAACAGACACACTTCTTCCTATCCAGACACCTTCGTTGCCCACCTCCTTTCACCCAGGAGATCAAGTTCTAGTAGCTCCTCCTAGTCATTCTAAAAGACCACTTGAGCCAAAATGGCAAGGACCTCATAGAGTAATTTTATCAACACCCACTGCAGTAAAATTAACCTCATTTCCTGGATGGTTTCATGTGTCTCGCATTAAACCGTTCCTTAATCCAACTATTACTACAGGTCAACAGACAACACCTGAAAATCTTCCCTCATACTCGGCTCAAGAAGCAGGCCCCCTGAAGCTTAAACTCACTCGAATTCCAGAAGCCTAGGAAATCAAAATTCATCCTCCACCTAAGGTCCCAACACTTTAAAAATATGTCTCATAAATTCTCTTATCTTCCTAAAATATCTCTTGTAATTCTCTTACTCCTAATAACCTCTTCTAACACTTAAAAATCTCAATCACAAAACTCTCAACTTCCCTCACTTTCTGGTCACTGGGAAGAAACATGGAAATCACACATCGACTCTTGGACTGACACCTGGAAGTCATATCAAGCCTCTGTTGACAAAACATTAACAAGAAAATCAAATCACTCTAATGTATTATTTAACATCACCCTATGTGAGTTATTTAAACGTGACTCATATACCTTAGCCTCTTTAGGCAAGCATTGTAATTTAAACCACAACCTCCAAATATATGCTTTCAGTGCTCAAAATCGCGACTCAAAATGCGAAAAAGGATGTGCCTATTGGGGCTGTGAATCCATAGCCCCCTAGAAAGTCACCGACACTGACATACAACTATCAACAACTACTTTTCCATGCCCTTGGCCATACCTTTATGAACTCACCATAAAAGTATTAAAACCAAATGACCCTGCTTGGCTTAAAGGACAAAAGTGGGAAATAAGAACATATAAAAAGTGGAATCCGGACAATGCATATTCAGAATTTATCATCTCAAAAGAAAAACCAAAGTTCATTCCCCCTCCTTTGACAGACATTGTCAAAATCATTAAAACTCATTCTCAAATTAAAAAAAAAAAAATAACCAAAATCCAAACCAAAGTTTCAATCTCTCCACCCTCACACCCCAATTAAATCTTAATCTAACCTATAATTCCATCTTACGAACCTACTCTCTTTTAAAACATCACCCTAAATATAGACTAGGCTGCTGGATTGGATTAAACCTTCAAGGTCTCCTACACACTAAACTTCAAACCGCCCCAGTCCAGTCATAATTCCTAACATTTTGTCTTCCAACCTTTCAGACCCTGCATCTCTTAACTTAAAAACTTGCACCCATGAAACTAAACCTTTTATACCCTCACTCAATCAAATCACTCAGTCATACCCTCTTTGCTTCAACTTTACAGGCACCATTCCCCTATCAGGTCTAAACCCGTCAAAATGCTCTAATATAGTAACTTTCCCTTTCAAATCAAAAAGGAAGTTACACAAAAAATGCCATCCTTCCTTCCAGTTTCTCTGTGGAAAAAAAAATTATACCGAATTCCCCCTGTCCACATTCAAAGTCTCTGCTCAGTAGTTGTGTTACTGCCTGATTTTAAAATCATTGCAGGAGATGAACCTGTTCCAGTACCACCTCTTTCTCTTTATCCGATAACCCATAAAAAACGGGCCATCCAAATTACCATACTTCCCTTACTAGCAGCAATAGGAATTGCAACTGGCATAAGCACAGGAGCAGCTGGCATTTCCTACTCAATAACTCATTATAAAGAATTAGAGCGTCAACACGAAGAAGACATTCAACAGGTTAGCAAAATGATTTTAGGACTCCAAGGGCAAATTAATTCACTAGCACAAGTAGTCCTACAAAACCGCAGAGGATTAGATCTTCTTTTAGCAGAAAAGGGAGGACTTTGTTTAGCACTCCAAGAGGAATCTTTTTTCTTTGTTAATGAGTCTGGAATTATTACTAGCAAAATTCGAGCACTCCAAGAAAACCTTGAACTCTGAAAAAAACAACGTGAATCAGAGTCATCAGACTTCTCCTCTTGGTTCATTCAAAACCCACTCTGGGTCACACTTCTCCCTTTCCTCACACCTATAATTGTCATCCTTGGGCTGGTGGCTGTGGCTCCATGCATAACTCGTTTTATTCGAACTCAGCTCTCAAAGTTGTCTCAACAGGTAACTACTCAATTGGTGCTGCAAACCTACACCCCAGATACAGCTCCCAACCCACAACAAGAAGAAACTGTTTTTTTGTGAATGAGCTACGCTCTACTTAAAACCATAAGACTTTCCTGAATACCACTTCTAAACAAACACTGCTAAAGGGCACTCAAAAGAAAAAAGAAAAGAAAAAACTTACATCATCCCAGCAAAAGATCATAATTACTTTGTAGTTGGCCAATTAAAACTACCCCCCTCTCAGCAGGAAGAAGCTACAGAAGAGAAAATTCAACGTCCCCTATCCCAAGGCCAACCCTCTATTTTTATATACCAAAAAGGGAGGAAAGTTAGGTAATTGAAAAACTTATTTCATCTCCCTATCCCAATTACCCAGTGGAAAGTTCAAACCTATGGCCCGCCCCCTATGGCTCTTTGTGCCAGAGCAGTAACTCCTTATTGGCTATTCCACCATCCCATCGCAGCCCCAAACCCACCCAATATAAGGGCACGATTTTACTTTCACGTTCTCTTTTTTTCTCTCTTCTCTCCTCTGTGGTGCTACTCTGCAGCATCCCTCACCAATAAAGACCTTTGGTACAAGCCTTGGTGGTCTGTAAGGTTTCTGCCAGTCGAGTGCCCACTTTCACCCTAGCCCAGGTGATTGAATCCCTCATGAGCCAGGCCAATAACATGGCACCCTAGCCTGGGACTCAGAGCGAGGCTCTGTTCCAGAAATAAAATATAGAACAAAATATAATAAAACAGTCCAATGAAAAAATAAAATAAGGGTATATCTTTGTTATCATTTGAGAGATTTAGGAAGGAAAGATGAGAACAGTAATGAGAAATTATGTGTGTGTGTGTGTGTAGATAGATAGATAGATAGATAGATCTTATCTCTATATGGGTGGAGAGAGAAGAGGAAAAAGAAAAGAAAGAAAAAGAGAAAAAAAGGAAGGAACATCCACAGCAAAGATAAAAACCTTGCCATTATAAAAAATAAAAGAAGAAAAAAATTAAAAATATAGGTATAACAACTTGGAATTTTCATACACACACATACTAGGTGGTTCTCCAAGAAAAAAATGATGCACACACACACACACACATACATACACACACACACAGCGCGATATGTGTCCTGGGCACCAGGTGACGCTCTGGGATTAGGAAATGAAGAAAAAGCAGCTTTCTTTGGTGGGTGTTGCAGGGGTAAGTAGTTACTAGCTAGTTGCTGTGGAGACTTGGTCTTGTTTTCCTGTTTTAAAAAAATTTAACATAGATGTGATTGCTGTGGGAGTGTTCAATACCTATAAGATTAGAGGTCTAAAGCTCACCAGACTTTATGGGAGATATGCTTTGACCCTCTAAACAGTTCCCTGAATCCACAAAGGAATCTGTGTGGTTGGTGGGATCTGTCCAACGTGCCCATGTCTCTGTGGGGGTAAGCTCAACTGTGTCTGCTCATGTCCAGCAGACGGAGTCAGAGCAAGTCTTTCGGTTGGGTCCCGGAGGCTGCTCCTCCCCTTTATCTCTCCTACAATAGTCTTGCCCTGGCTATTTGCCTCTGCCAAGCAGGTTCTGGGTTCAAAATCACCCGGCCTGGCTCTGTTCAAGTTCGCTTGCTGTCTCAGGCCGACCCAACATGCCTCCATAGAGCTCCCAAGTTAAAAAGAAAATTACAGAATGCCTTTTCTGTCTCCAGCCCTTTGCCAGAGGACTGGTTTATGCATGTGCCCAAGAGATCAGTGGTATCTCAGCTCCTGCTAGTTTCTCTCCACTCCCCTCGCCCTAAGGGAAAAACCCTCCCAGAGTTCAGTCTGCCACCATGGGGGTGCCATGGGGTGTGGGGGAGACTCTCCTTCAGGGTCAATCTCTCAGGGATTCTGTGTGTAGGCTTAGTTCCCGGGTTGCCAGACCCCCTCAAACTTGCTTTCTATGCAATTGTTCCTCTGCTACAAACCTCCTTGGCTCCTGGGGTCTCTTTCTCTCTTGCTGTGCCCTTGCAATGATGTTTCTGGGCAGGACGATCCAGTAAGGGGTAGCTGGAGACTACTCTCCCTGATCTTACCAAGAACAGCTGGTGAGGATAAAGTTAAATCAGATGCTACATGTAAAGCACACGCTACATAACACTAAGGATCAAGTAGCCCAGAGATCACTATCCCTTTCTGATTGTCAGTTTTCCCATCATGACTGCTGAGAGGTCAAAGACTGAAAATAAAAATTATTACGAGACGTGAAATGAAAGGAAAATGGAATCCAGGCTCTGTGTGGGCAACTTCGGCCTTTGTTCCACCCTGATGAGGTTGAGCTGAGTTCATGTGGGAAATGGTGGATAAGGGTTTAAAGGTCAGATGGGTGGAGAGTTGGCCTGTTCACCTTTCCTGGGTGGGACATGGGTCGGGAGGGTGGGGGTTGATCCATTTAGGTGGGTCCAGTCTATTTGGGCAGGGTTCCTACATTTGACTCTACCATCTCAGTCTTTTTAGTCTATTATAAGAAGGCAGGATGGTGGGCATGGTATCTTTTTGACTGCTTCCTGTCGGATGAGGGGCAGTGGGGGCTGCCTGTAGGAAAAAGGAAAATGGGGAGGGAGAAGGGAGTGGGGGAAGGGAGTGATGTTTACATGAACCCTCTTGGGTCTTCAATTTGAACTGGTTCATATCCATGTAGGGCAAGGATCTGAGCAGTTGATTTCCAAGTGACTGCCTAGTCAATGTATCGAGAGATGAGATGGAGGATTACTGGTCCGAAACTGAGAATGAGAAAAATTATAATTAGTGGCCTATCATAGACAATAACCAAAGAATCCCTGAATTGAATAAGGACCAGGAATTAGATGATTCAGGATCTCTTTGTTTCTATTTGATCCATTTGCAGAGTTCTTTTACTTCGCTCGTGATTATTTCTGGCTGGTTAACGAGGAAGCAACATTCTTCTCCCAATAAAATACATGCACCAATTTTTTCTGCTGTAATGAAATCTAAGACTTGGCTATTTTGGTGTACCATTGCAGCTAAAGAATTAATTTGGAATTATAGCATTACTAAAGACTCTTTCACTCTTCCCGCGTCTTTGTTCATATCTAGGGAGAGTTGATGATAAAAATTGGTTGATGTATTAATATCTGCAATATCTGTGACAATTCCAGCCACTATGCCTGTTCTGAGGAGTACAAGGAAGGTAATGTTTCTCTGTCTCTCTCTCTCTTTTTTTTTTTTTTTTAAATAGGTGGATGTGTCAGGACCTGAGTTAGGGAGGAGTCATTCGCAAAGAAAACTTGGGCATAGGGTGTAAGGAAAACTCGAGTGCAGAGACCAGAATGGTTAGTGTGTAGGCACCAATAAATGGAGTGGCTGCAAAGGAAGCATACTCCTGGAAAGGCACAGTAGGAAGCAGATAAGGTAAAAGTTGAGTTGAGAGAACAGCGATCAAGTTTTATAAAGCCTACAGACCTTCCTGTACCAGTGATATTGAAGCAGGTTAAATTTGGGGAGACCAGAGGTGGAAGGTCTTTAGTTATGGGGACAAGCATAACTATTGTTTTCAGCCAGAATGGAAGAATTATATGTGTCAGGTACCAGTGTAGGGTTGAAAAGATTTTGGTATAAAGAAAGGCACATCTAGCATTCTGAGGGGGGCGAGGAGAGAGGGAAAGTTCTGGGAAGCTGAGAAAGAGGTGTTTAAGAGCCAGGGAATAAAGGGATGTTGCTCTATGTCTCCCAGGCCAGTGAGGCCTAATCTTTTATAGGGTGGTGAGGTTAGATTTAAGGAGAGTTTTTTTGTGATTTGTTTTGTCTTTTGCTGACATACTATGTCCTGAACTCCATCTGATAATCTTACATGTGTGAGGTATGTCCAGCAGACAGTAGCCCCGACTTTACCTCAAGGGTTTCTAGCATTTTTGATTTTACTGGTACAGTACTTCTTTCTTCCATAAGAAAAATTCAGAAGCTTTGATAACATCATAACAGTGTGCTGGAATGTAAGTGTAGCTAGTGAAAAGGGGGGTTTCAGGTAAGAATCAGGCATAATGGATGTGAGAATGGGGGTTAGTAAGGTATTTACGAATATATGAGGGTTGGGTAGAAAGACAGCTGGGCATTCAGTCGAGGGCAATGGGGAGGGGAGAAGGGTCATAACTGACAGGAGGGGTAGCCAGAAGGAAAAGAAGAAGGAAGAGGAATTTTCTTTTTTTTCCAGAGGGAAAGACATGGAAGGTGCCTTGTAGGAACAGATTTTTAAAGGCTTCAAAGAGGTCAGCCCAGTTTTGAACGTGTGACAGTAGCCAAGCATCTTGAGAAAAGTCATGGAAAAAATAAAAGAATCAGGGAGGGATATTACACATTTATGGGGAAGTGGACTTTTCGGGGATCCTGGGGAGTTTTAAGGTTGTGGGGGATAGTACTTGTGATTTCCAGTGGGACTCTTTCAGTGTTGGAAGTTTTCCTGTAGGACAGAGCTCTATTTGGGATCTATGGATCCAGACCAGACGGAGGGGATCCATGAGGTGAACAGCCGTGGGGGTGCTATAAAGAACGGTGTGAGGACCTGTCCATGGAGGAGATAGAGTCCTGTGAGGCAAGGGAGATTTGAGGAATACTTGCTGCCCTGCCAATTGGTCTCTGATTTTCTCTGCCGAGGGTTGGGGTAAGAGCTGGTTATTGTTCTTCTAAGTTTGTCCCTGGTTTTCTGGAGGATGGGAAAAGAGTTTCCTATAATAGAGCCTGGAAAGGGTCCTAGGCCCACAATAATAGTTCTGCCACTCGTTATTTCAAAAGGGCTGTAAAAGAAAGGTTCATGAGTGGTGGAGCAAATGAAGAGTAAAGCGATGTGAGGAGTTTAATCCAGTCTTGTTTGTGTTGGAGTACTAATGTAGTGAGATTTAGTTTAAGGATGTTGTTCATTTGTTCTACTTTTCCTGATGATTGGGGCCTGTAAGGCACATGTAAGTGCCACTGAATTCCTAGAGCCTGTGAGGTTTAGGAGGTGATCTGGATAATGAAAGCTGGGCCATTGTAATTCTAAATGGAGCTGGGGAGGCCAAATCTAGGAATAATGTGGTGAAGGAGGAGTAGAGACAACTTTCTGGTTTTTTTTCCCCTGTTGTGGGAAAGGCTTCAACCCATCCTGAGATGGTATCACCTCAAACTAAAAGATGTTTTCATTTTTATAAATAAACAATGTAAAGCCAGTCTGCCAGTCTTGTCCAGAGGTTTGGCCCTGGGCCTGGTGTGTGGGAAAAGAGGGTGTTTTTATGACTCCCTGGGGTGAGATTCTGGTGCAGATTGTGCATGACTGGGTTATTTTTATAGAAAGGGATGATAGTCGTGGGTGAAAAAGAAGTGCAGAGAGAAGAGTGTGAAGAGGTTTGAAACCAAGGTGAAGGGTATTGTGGATGGAAGAGAGGATATTTTGCACTTGGGAGGAAGGAAGAATAAATTTTCCCTGTTGAAGGAACCATCCTCCCCTTGTAGGAAGATGCTGGTAATTGTGCTGTTCTTTGGATGTATATACTGGAGAGAATTCATCAAGGACAAGTACTGTCCTTCTAGGGTGGATGGGGTGTAAAGGTGCTGAGCTGCCTGTCTTTCCCCCGTATTGTCTTTTTGGTTGCCTTTGGAAATTGGATCTGTTTTGTTTTGGTGACCCTTACGGTGAATGATGGCTCCTTCTTTTGGGAGTGTGGCTACACTTAGGGTTTTAATGAGTGTGGCATTGATATTAGAGGATCCCTGAGTCATAATGAATCCTCTTTCCTGCCATATAGATGCATGGCAATGTATTATGTGCAAAGTGTACTTAAAATCTGTGTATATGTTGATGGAGTGGCCTTGTGAGAGTTGTAAGGCTTTATTGAGGGCTAGGGGTTCTCCCTCTTGTGAGGAGGTGTCAAGAGGTAGCGTAATGGAGGCAATAGTGCAGGAAGAAGACACAATAACAAATCCTACCTTGTCAATAGAATGAGCAGTGGGAATGGCAGAATAACTGCCATCGATGAACCAGGTGTCATTGGGGTTAAGAAAGGGAAAGAGAGAGATGTTAGGAAAAGCATGCAGTGTTACCCCAACTAAAGGTCGGAAATCATGAAATGAGTTCTGGGAAGTGTGAGGGTCATGAGAAACATAGCAGCTAATGGAGCTAAGGGGTTATATGGCTGGCCAGGGATAAACTGAAGGTCTAGGTTTTCTATAAAGAGGGGTAAATGATTTTCAGAGATTAAGGATGATAAGCGTGGGTGTTTTAAAAGGGATGGAATGTTGTGTGGGGGGTAAGTAGATGTGTGGGGGCATGACAGGTAAGTTTCTGGGCTTCCAGGAGAAAGAGGGACATGGCTGCCACTGCCCGGAGGCAAGGGGGACATCCTAGGACTGTGAACTCTATCTGTTTTGAGAGTTATGCTATTGGGAGGTGATTATTGTGAGGTTTCTGTATCATGATTCCTGCTGCACATCCTCAGTGTTCTGACACCGAGAGGTAAAATGGGTAGCAGGGATCAGGGAGATGAAGGGAGAGTGCTTGGGATAGAGAAGATTGTAGGGAATGGAAGGAACTTGACTAAAGCTGGTATGGTTCTAGGAGGTCAGTTGGGGAACCCTTAGCAGCGGTGTATAGAGGTTTAGCTGAGGCTGTGAAATTGGGAATTCAAGTCATTCCCAAAAATGACAGGTCTTTTTTGTTGTTGTTGTTTGGGGAAGGGGTAAGGAGGAGTTAGCCTGAACCCAGTCAGGGACAGTGAGTTTTTCTCATCCCTGCAAGAGAATGCCTAGGTATCGGACAGTGGGAGAGGTTAATTGGGCTTTCAAAGGGGACACTCTATACCCTTTGGTAGTGAGGAAAGAGTAAGTGAATGCCCTCTTGCTGGGAGACTGTGGGGGAGGGGCTGCATAAAAGAAGGTTGTCCACGTACTGAAGAATTGTGGAATTCTCAGGTAAGGTTAAAAACTGGAGGTCAGCCTTAAGTGCCTATCCAAAGTAATGAGGACTATCTCTAAATCCATGTGGGAGAACTATTCAGGTTAGCTTTTGGCTGGTGGAGGAATCGGGATCTGTCCAGGTGAAGGCAAAGAGGGGTTGGGAGAGTTTGTTGATGGGGATGGTAAAGAAGGCATCTTTGAGATCTAAAACTGTGTAGTGGGAGGTGTTGAAAGGAATGGTAGATAGGAGGGCATAGGGAATAAGGACTACTGGGTGAATAGGCTGAACAATTTCATTAATGGCTCATAAGTCTTGCACTAACTGATATGAACCATAAAGTTTTTCTTTTTCTTTTTTTTGTTTGTTTTTTTACAGGAAGGATGAGCGTGTTATAGGGTCAGTTAGAAGGTCTGAGAATACCAGCTGACAGGAGTTTGAGGATGAATGGTTTAATTTCCCTGAGGGCTGCCATGGGTATTTGGTATTGTTTAAGGAAAGAGGATGAGTGCCAGGGTTGGAGGGCAATGAGAATGGGTGAATGATGGGAGGCATAGAAGGAAGATAGCTGTCCCACATGATAGGATCTATGGGAAGGTCAGATTGAGATAATGGAGTGGGTGTAGAGGAAGGGTTGGAGAGAGCAGGATGGGTAGTGAGAAGTGGAAGCCAATGGGAATCATCAGGGTTGCTTGTAATCTTGACAGGGTATCTCTACCTAGTAGGGGAATGCTGCATGAAGAGATAATAAAGAGTGAGCATGAGAAATAATATCCAGAGAGTGAGCACCACGTCAATGGAGTAGCATGAGGGCGGATTATATTGCCATCAGTACTTGTCACTGAGATCTTTGTTGTAGAGGACCTTTATAAGATGCCAATGTGGAAAAGGTTGCCCCTGTGTCTATCAAAAAAGTAATAGGCTTACCTTCCACTAGCAAAAATGCCCAGAGCTCAGATTTGGTGATTGTCCAGGAGGCATGCTGATTCTCTGGGAATCGTCAGTCTTCCACAGCTAGGCTTAGGTTGGTAAATTCCACTAGGTCCTGGGAGTACCTTCAAGCCAGATTCTCAGAAGGACCTGGGCAGTAAGACTCCCAATGAAGACCTCCATAGGTGGGGCACAGTTTGGGGGGAGGGTTTGGATTTGGGCACCGTTTTGCCCAAAGGTCTGGTGTGCTGCACTTAAAACACAGTCCCGGGGGAGATTTTGTTCTTTCGGGTATCCTGATGAGTTTTCAGGGGTCACCAGCTTTTGTCTAATGGTGGAAGCCAATAACGGGAGTTCTGAGAGGCGCCACTGCTTAGAAGTGTCTTCTTGGTTATTAAATACCTTAAAAGCAGGATCGATGAGATCTCGCTGGGGGGGGGGGTGAGGGCCCTGGGTGGATTTTTGGAATTTTTTTTTTTTTTCAGATATCAAGTGCAGACCGAGAGATAAAATGCATGTTAATGATTGGTACTCTCTGGTAATCAGGTAGGACATCGGTAGAAAGCTTCATTAAGATGGGCTAAAAACTGGGCAGGATTCTTATCCCATTACTGGGTTATTTCTCTTAATTGATCATAGTTCACAGCATTATGGGTTTCTTCCTTTTAGTCCTTCTAAGAGACACTGGTCCATGTGGTTATGGAGGTGGACTCCAGGAGCTTCAGTTTGATAATTCCAATTGGGGTCCTCCCAGGGAATGGCTCTAGTGCCTTCTGGCAGGGTTTGGTCTCTCCTACATAGGTCTTCCACATGAATCTGGCCCTGAGTCCAGACCTGCTCTCTCTCCTCTCAAGTTAGGGTGAAGATGAGGATGACGTATAAATCATGCCAGGTTAGATCATATGATTGGGTCAGATATCTAAATTCTTGAGAGTATTTTGTGGGATCTGTAGAGAACGAACCTGATCTCTGACTTATATAGGACAGGTCTGAGAGACAAAAAGGGATGTGAACCCTGACAATGCCGTCCATTCCCACAACCTCCTGGAGCGGGTACAGAGGTTGTGGTGGTCTGGAAATGAGAGGCCCAAAGGTATGGCCGGACCTAGTATGAGGTGGGGAAATTGGGTCTACCATGTTCCTTTTCTTTCCCGGTTCCACCATCTTTTCTTTCTCTACCACATGGGATGGAAGGCAGGTGGGGGGGTGGAGAAAGTGGGGATGGGATGAAATTCTATGGGTAGGAATGCTGTGGTTAGAAAGGAAGTTGAGGGAGAAGGGCCTGTGTAGGGGAAGAAGTGGGGGTTGTCTACAGGATCAAGAGAAGATAATGAAGATTCAGATGGATCAGGGGAACCAGTCTCACCTATGCAAGAAAAATCCGAGAGGGTCCACAAGACAAAAACAGAGAAGGAATGTTTTGGAAGAGGAGAAAAGCCTGGATGTAAGGAATTTCTGACCATTTCCCTAATCTCCAAAAGTAATTCTTGGAATCAGTGAGGATCAAGAGGTCAAATGTGCCATTTTCTGGCCACAGTGAGCCATTGTCCAGTTTGTACATAGGCCAAGCAGTATTACAGAAAAAAAGATGCAGCATTTGGGTTTAACTTCAGGGTACAGCCATAGAGGCTTGAGGTTAGTTACAAGGCAGCTTAAAAGTGAAGAAGGGGAAATCTATGACTGAGCATTCCCCATATCAGAAACTGGAGGTAAAATAAAATAAAATAAAATAAATGAAGTCAAAGTGAGAATGTAAAGAAAACCTATGAGGAGGAAGAAGGATATCTGAGGGCTGGGATCAGAGAGAATAGGCCTCCATGTGTGACCATGAACCAGCAGGAAATAAAAGGAGGAGGAGGAAGAAGTAAGTACATGAGGCCTGGGGTCAGGGAGAATAGGCCTCCATGTGTGACCTTGAACCAGCCAGGGGGAAGCCTTCCAGGCCTAGGGCATGGCAGCTCCCACACACAAAGCAATGGAGAGGTGAGTCTGACTAGTGGAGGTCAGTCTGTGACTGGTAGCAGATTTAAGAGGCACAGACCACCAGAATTTTTCGGCCCAGACTGGGGAAATGGAAGAGAAGTCAGAGAAAGGCTTTAAGAGACCCAGAGATGGAGGAAGAGAGAAAAAGAAGTTAAAAATAATTCAGAGAGCGGCTCTAGACAAATGCTCTCCTCGCCAATAAATGGATGAATTTCTTGCGGGGGAGTCAGAGGGGTTCTCCCCTTTTCTCTTCTTTCCCACAAGAATCCGTTTGGTTGGGTCCGATAGGGTATCTCAGCCCTTGTCCCGTGTTCTCAGTACCAAAATGAGAGGTCAAAGACCAAAAATAGAAAATTATTCTGAGATGCGAAATTAAAGGAATACAGAATGCAGGTTTTGTGTGGGCAACAGTGCCCTTTAACCACCCCAGTGAAGGTGAGCTGAGTTTAAGAAAGACGTCAGCCTGTAGGTAATGGTGGATGGGATTTTTAAAGGTTGGAAGGGAGGAGGGTTAGCTCTTTCACCTATCCAGGGTAGGACATCCGTCGCAAGGGTGGGTGTGTGTCCGCTCTACTAGGGCGGGTTCCTACATTTGACTCTATCAGCTGCAGGCTGCCACCGCTAGGGAAGTGGGAAGGAGAACAGCAAGGAGGCAGGGTACCATGCTGGTGTCTACTCTCATTCTCATTCTTGGAGGCATGGCTCCTTGGTTCTTTGAGCTCAAGCGGGGTACCAAGGAATGAGCAGGCCTTGGTTCTGCACTCAGCTCCAGCAAGACCAACCCTTGAGTTTTTCTTAATAGCGTTTTATTTTCTATAGCTTACTTCATTCAAGAATACAATATTTAATACACATGACACAAAAAATATGTGTTAAGGCTTCCAGTCAACAGTAGGCTATTAGTACAGTTTCCGGGACGGCAAAGGTTATGTATTGAGTTTTGACTGTGTGAGACTTGGTGCTCATAATTCCCAAGTTGTTTAAATGCATATATGTGTATATCACATGTGTGTGTATTCTATACATATATTTACAGTACATAGTAAGTTTCCAAAGCTGTTGATAGATTCTTGAAAATTGTGATTTTAAACTAAATGATGTATAACAACATCATCTTTTTCTCATCAATATTATAACAGAACAACATTAAATGAAACATTATTCAATTCAAACTCAAACTTTCCAAAAAGCTATTGGCAATGTTAAGTGAAGACTTACTGTACATACTGTACAGACACATGCATGCGTGCGCACGCACGCACACACACACACACACACACACACAGGGATTTACCTGTTGTGTCTATGGCCTTTGCTTCTAAACCTAGTGGGTCATAGTGTGATGGAACATCTGAAGCATGCAGATGATGGTGCAAGGGGAGAGAGGGAGGGGAGAGCCAGTCTCATCTCCTCAGGAAGACATCACAACTTCTCTAGCTTAAGCTATTACTAGTTGATAGTCTCATCTTGCCTGCACTGCTGATTTCCCCACATAGGGATAGTCACGTAGACATTCCCCTGACTGGGCACCTTCAGACTCCTTTCTTCTCAATTAGGATTACAGGGGTGGCCCACCTGCGCACTTTATCCTGGGTTTTGAAAGGCCCATGGGATCTTAGCCTATCTATTCCCAGAGGCCTAGAGTTTCTGGACCTGAGATTGTAGGTTCAGATCTCATGAAGTCTGTGTCAATCTATCTTGTCTTGGAAAGGTCATCTAGCTCAAGGTAGTGTCACCACTAGAAAGAAGTCAGGGATAACTATACAAAGTAGAAATTTTAATAAACTTAGAGTTGATATGCCTTGAAGACCACATGTGGCTTTTGTTGATAGGATGGTATATATTTCTTTTTCTTTTTACAAAAGTACTCTGCTCTTCTCCTCTAATGTTTCAGTCATTACAAAGAAAGAAAAAAATCCCACAAAATTTTTCAAGACACGCAACCATATAAGCAAATGTTTTCTGTTCATTTAGAATTTGTTTTCATGATGTTTCAAATGAGAGATGAAAATAAAAATATTCTTAAAAAAAAAAAAAGAGTTTAAAGCCACAGTAATGATTACATCTGTTTAATTTCTTGTATGCATAATCCTGTCATATGACCTGGGAATTCTTCCAGGCAGGGGAAAATGTTTAAGTTTCAACAAACATAATTACTGTAAAGATATTTGGGTAATATAAGAGGTTCAGTTAGCACATTATTAGGCAGTAAGATGGTATGAACATGTGCACAACACTGAGAGATGCGATTGACAATTTACCATCAAGTGAAAATGTCTTCACTTTTCCTTGGGGTAAATCACAGTTTTTAAGGTTGTATGAAATATCCACTGTTTGAGAGAATATAGTACAATAGGTTTAATTGAGGAACATATAATGACAAAGTTCATTTGCTTGCTTGGAGGATATGATTACTTGTGGATTCCCTAGAAATGAAAAGGCAGAAGTGAGTAAATAACTGTCCAGTTTCAGTTTTTGGTTATGTTTATATTCATCCCAGCTTATTAGGTAATTCTTATGGAAGTTTCTGGAAAAATAAATATTAATAACACATTCTGAAAAATTGATCTAGCCCTATCTCTTTCTCTAACACTGCTAGATGTCTATATAGTTTGACTTTTAATTTATTTTTTAAAATGTGCTGTGAGATTGAGATCTTCTTTTCTCCCCACCCTAAAAGGGAGAAAGATGATGTGTCATGTGACAGTGTTAAACTTTATCCAAGAATCCCTGTGCTCCTGGAAAGAAGGAACAGTTGAGAAATCCCCCTACCTTTTCGTGTTTATAACAGCTAAACAAAAGTGCCACACTACTTTGGCATGTTCTTAGAACTAACTGCCTCTTCAGATAAGACTCACTATCCACCTTTCCTCGTGGTAGATGAATGAATAAAAAAAAAAAGTGGTATATGTACAATGTACTATTATTCAGACTTAAATGAAATTCTGATATCTGCAGTGACAGGAATGAGCCTTGAAAACATTATGCTATGCGAAATAAGTCTTACTCAAAAGGATAAATATTGCATGATTCAACTTATACAAAGTGCCTAGGATAGGCAAATTTGTAGAGACAGAAAGTAGAATAGAGTTTACCAGTAGCTGGAGAGAATTGAATGGGGAGTTATTGTTTAATGGATACAGAGTATTTCTGCTGGATGATGCAAAAGTTCTGTAAATGGATAGTAGTGATAGTTGTGCAACATTTGTGAACATACTTAATGCCACTGAATTTTACACTTAAAATGATTAAAATAGTAAATTTCACGTTATGTATATTTTCCACATAAAAAGAAAAGAATAAATTCCAGTATATATTACAATATGGAAAATCCTTGCAAACATTATGCCAAATGAAATAAGCCAGAAACAAAGGATAACTATTATATAATTTCACTTCTATGAGGTACCTAGAAAAGGCAATTAGTGGAGACAAAAAAGTAGAATAAATGTTATTGGGACTGTGGAAAGGAGTGAATGAAGAGTTATTGTTTAATGGGCATGGAGTTCCTGTTTGGGTGATGAAAATTTTGGAAATAGTTAGTGGTGAAAGTTGTACTTAAGTCTACTGAACTAACTGCCTCCACCCTTGAGATAACGCTCACTGTCCATATTTGTATGCTTATAATGGCTAGAATGGTCTATTTCATGCTATGTATATTTTAACACAATGAAAAAAGATTTTAAAAAGTCCAATCAGAGACACTTTATTTAAATTTCCAACAAAGCTAACTTTTAAAAAAGCCTATATGGCGAATATGGGCTTGCATCTATTTAAAAAATCAGGTCGGATTTAATGAGACATACTTATTTTGTGGTCAAGAATAATCTTTCTTCGAGATTATCTTTGATCAAGAGTGGGATGACGATTGTGATAAATTTTGTGTTTCAGCACCAATTTATGTATCATTTACAGCACACCATTTTGGTTTATAAGATTATAACATTCAATCCCTGTATTTTGTTTTTGAGCTATTTTGTAACTTTGTATAATTGAGGATAACTAATGTATATGCAAAATCCATCTTGTCTGGTAAAGATTTTTTCTTTTTTTTCTTTTGAGACAGAGTATCACTATATCACCCTTGGTAGAGTGCTGTGGTGTCACAGATCACAGCAACCTCAAATTCCTGAGCCCAAGTGATTCTCCTGCCTCAGCCTCCTGAGTGGCCTCAGCACCCACCACAAAGCGGATATAGTTTTCGTTGCAGTTGTCCTGACTGTTTAGCAGGTCCGGGTCAGGTTCGAACTTGCCCACCATGGTGTATGTGG
The DNA here is from genome assembly GCA_963573935.1 of Arctocebus calabarensis. Lineage (NCBI taxonomy): Eukaryota > Metazoa > Chordata > Mammalia > Primates > Lorisidae > Arctocebus > Arctocebus calabarensis. Next base: position 27,321 of record CAUYON010032526.1, read on the forward strand.
CTGGCAACCTACTCACTGAGCTACGGGTGTCAAGCCATGGTAGAGATTTAATTGACTTGCCCAAGCCCTTCCCTCCCCCTGAATAGTTTTATTACCTACCCGAAAATTAGACTGTATTTTAGGCACCCTTCTATTTGAGATGCCTGAGTTCAGGACCTTGACACCACTGACCTTTGACAACTCTTCTCAATAGATAATTCAACTAGTTTTGCAGGAACAATGCCAACAAAAGTCACTGGTAGACTATTTCTTAGACACTGCTTCATCCCAATCAGGAAGTTTAAGATTATCTCTGAGATTTTCAGTGACAAATGATTCTCATTTGTATTGAACAAAAGAAGGATTGACAATATTAAACTTTATCTGAACCCTGTGTTCTGGGCAATTGATTCAGAAAGTTACCCAAACTTTTGTTCACTCACCTTGTGTATTTTAAGAAGTCATCACCTCCACCTTTCATGTAAAATTCATTGCCTAACCTTCCTCAAGATTCCCCTGCCTACCTGTCTTTATAGATGAGCAGGTTTCCTTCTTTTTCTTTGAAAAATGACTTATTGATGAAATATATATATTATATCTATTATATAAATAGATATATATATATTACATATATAATAGACTGAATTAAATAATGACTTACTGATGAAATATATATTATCATATTATCTCTATTATATATATGTGTGTATATATATATATATAAAATAGACTGAATTAAATAATCTTTGATTAGTGCATTTTTGCCTTTCCTAATGGAGACCTGGAATGACCCCTGGCAAAATATGTCAGTTGTGAAGTTTGTTTCTGTGCTTCACACCTTCAGAAGCCAATTCAATTGGCGTCAGTAATGCTCATTGGGGTTTATTAGGGCATGTACTAAGAAATTTAGGGATTTTCTTCTTTTCATAAATCTACTCTTCTTTCTCTAATCCTTAAGCATCTACTTTCTAACTTCTGTTTTTGGTAGTCCTTGCTACAAATTGGCTAAAAATATAAATTTTTTCTACCCTAAGCTGTACATTAATTTTGATAGCTTTGAAAATCGATAAACCTGACATCAGAAGAATAAAATAAAAAGCCTTTCGTTGGGCAGTGCTCGTGGCTCAGTGGGCAGGGCGCTGGCCCATATACTGAGGGTGACGAGCTCAAACCCGGCCCTGGGCAAACTGCAACAAACAAATAGCTGGGCATTGTGGCCAGTGCCTGTAGTCCCAGCTACTAGGGAGGCTGAGGCAAGAGAATCGCCTAAGCCCAGAAGTTGGAGGTTTCTGTGAGCTGTGTGAAGCCACGGAACTCTACCGAGGGCGATAAAGTGAGACTCTGTCTCTAAAAAAGATAAATAAATAATAAAATCTTTACAACAACAACAAAAAAAAAGAGTCCTCCACAATAAGGGCAATGGAGGAGGTTTGAGAGCAGAATATTCTATCCATTAAAGCCTTAGATTCTTCCATAGGAGGGTCATTTTATGCCACATATGGTTGGAAATGTAGTATCTAGATATAGAAGTGGTTGATAGGAGAAGGAAGAGAATTTCAGTGAAGATGTGCAATTCCTATGTTTGAGCGGTGACTCCAGGACAATTGCTTCTCCCTATTTATCCTGAGAGACACATATTTTTATCATGTAATAAAACAATAAAATCCATCTGAAGCCTTAGAACAGTGGTCTTCAAGCTTTTTTGCTTAGGACTCTCCTAAAGTAATATTAATTATTTCTTCTGTTACATATTTTTACATTGATATCTAACATTATAAGTTGAAGTATAATAGTTGTAGAAGATGTAATTTCTAGTATGTTGCAAATATTGACATTTTAAAATAAAATTATAAAATCTAATATGCTGATGCCCCTGGCTTTGTTTTTATTACTAAGAACTGCTTTAGCTATACAGGTTTTTTTCTGGTTCCATACAAAATGAAGAATTTTTTTTTCCAAGTCTTGAAATTACGATGTTGGTATCTTAATAGGGATGGCACTGAATCTGTAGATTGCTTTGGGGAGTATAGACATTTTAACAATGTTGACTCTTACCAGCCATAAGGATGGTATGTTCTTCCATTTGTTAATATCCTCCACTATTTCTTTCTTAGGGTTTCATAATTTTCTTTATAGAGGTACTTCCCCACTTTTGTTAGGTATATTCCTGGGTATTTCATTTTCTTCAAAGCTATGGTGAAGGGAGTTGTGTACTTAATTAGCTCCTCATCTTGGTTGTTATTGGCATATACAAAGGCTACTGACTTGTGGACATCGATTTTATATCCTGAGACATTACTGTATTTTTTGATGACTTCCAGGAGTCTTGTGATTGAGTCTTTGGGGTTCTCTAAGTATAAGACCATATCATCAGCAAAGAGGGAGAGTTTGACTTCCTCTGCTCCCATTTGGATCCCCTTTATTTCCTTCTCTTGCCTGATCGTATTGGCTAGAACTTCTAGCACTGTGTTGAAGAGTAATGTCAATAGAGGACAACCATGTCTGATTTCAGATCTAAGCAGAAAAGCTTTCAGTTTTACTCCATTTAGTAAAATGTTAGCTATGAGTTTGTCATTGATAGCTTTCATCAGTTTAAGAAATGTGCCACCTATGCCTATTTAGTGTTCTAATTAGAAAAGAATGCTGGACATTTGGGCTTCTTCCACGACTTAGCAATTATGAATTGGGCCGCAATAAACATTCTGGTACAAATATCTTTATTATGATGTGATTTTTGGTCTTCAGGATATATACCCAATAAAGGAATTATAGGATCGAATGGCAGATCTATTTTTAGATCTCTAAGTATTCTCCAAAT
>CAUYON010032527.1:0-20282 GCA_963573935.1 Arctocebus calabarensis
TTGTGACACAAACCAAGTAGTGCTGATGGTTTCCGAGGCGATAGAGATGGCCAAGGTGATTCAAAAGTGTCCTGTTGTTTCTCCCTCAAGGCAACAACATGTGATGTGAATACACTTCTCCAATGAGGTATTTTCCTTTTCTACAGTCATGAGACCTCAGTGACCTTAAAGAGGACACTGGGGGAGATAGCAGGTTAAATGACAATATGGGACGAACAGCCATAGGGACCATCTAATCCTCAGATTTGTATAAAGTTTAGGATGGTGTCTTGAACACAGAGTTTTCCTGCTCTATGGGCAGGTAGTCCATTAAATTCTTTCCTAGTACACAGGTATGAGATGTTGGCACATTCACTGGCTCAAGATCTTTTCATTTTCACACATGTAGATTATTAATAAGGTTTCTGAGCCTTTGCTGTGAACGTCGTGCTTGACATGTCTGCAGCTCAAAAATTAGTTTGACTCTAAGAGTCCTCATACACGTGAGATGTAACTGCTTCTCATCCCGACAGGATGTGCTTTTATACTTGTAGCCCAGAGATGGCCATGTGAATATCCAGGTGCTTGATCACACCATTTTTGTTCCTGAAATTGACATGTGTATAGTTGCAGGTCTTCCTTCGAGAGAGCAAGATCCCTGCTGGGTCTGTAACCTAGAACTCCGTGATGGCCCAGGTAGGTCTGATGGGTGCATAAATGCTCCAAGAGACTAAGGGTCTCTACAGATGTTCATGAGGAATAAGATGTGCACTGAAAACCTTGTACGTGATGTGCCTTTCAGGTTCATGTGAAGGTACCTCTGTGAGCCTCTCCATGGTAGTTAACCAGGTCATCAGCAGGCACTGAGGTAAGTGATATGAGGCCCTGAAGCACAGTGAGGCCTAGCTCATCTTCTCTGTAGGTAAGTGATGGCAGTGTCTCTAACATTTTTTATTGGCAGGATTTTTCTGTGGGTGCTCCAGGAAGAAATAAATGATTCCTCACCATTTCCAGAAGCCGTGAGTGGAAACATTTTCCTGCGTTAGAGAATATATATCCTGGGAATGATGTTGAGCAATTGGTTGTAATCTGGCAGTGATCATGGAACCCCAACCAGAGAGCAGCATCCATTGGTTCCTTGCACGTGACCTTTCAGGACATGATGATTTCTCCGGAACATGGAGTAGAGTTTGAGTGAATGCAGGTACATGGGTAAAATTGATGTGTCCATCATAGTGGAGGCCTATAAGGGGATGCGGAGGGGCCTTAATGTGGAACATGTGGCATGGGGAAGTTGTGTGCTGGGGTCTTGGTCATTTATTCTCTTGTCCTTTGCAGGGACAAGAATGACTGCATTGTTGTTTCTTTTTGTAGGGATTCTTCAGTAGGAGCCAAGGTCTCTACAAGGCTCTTCACTTGGAGAACCACATAGACAGGTAGAGTTACATAATTGTGGATGTGGCCAGTGTTATTTGTCATACCCTAGTAGAACACATAATGTGTATAGACAGTTATATCATAATACATTTTCACCTTCTAATCAAGAGACCAAAATGAACTGAACGGTGTTCATTACCAACAAGTAATAGGTCCAACATTCAAGGGAGTGCTGTTTTGTGTCAACACCACATCACATACCATCAGAAAATCATACATCTGAGTAAGTTGTGTTTGTTTGCCTCTATTAATTTGACTATGTGATTTTCTATTCTTTACCAGAAGTGAGGGAAAAATGACAGTGTTCCCTCCTCCTAGTAGCCATGTTGTCTTAATGCTTCCTATGTTTCAGGGAAAATGGCTCCTATGAAAGTCCAATGAGGTCAGGTGATCAGGATGGAATTTGACATCTCAGGCATAATCACGGTGAGGAGGAGGAGGCACAGAGAAGAAGACATGGTATGCCTGAGCGGCAGAGAGCTGGCTATATGCAGGAAATCTCATAGAGTTGATGGCTCCCAGCAGAGTTGATGTTTCCCGCAAAATTGGCAGTGTAGAAGGATATTTGTAGGAAGTGTGTATTGGTCTTGCTAGCAGGACATTTTTGTCTTGCTGTATTTTCAGATATTTATCAGAAGACCAACACAAGCCTCTTCATGTTCAGGAAGTGGACTTAGCTTATACCAAGTAAGTGATGATGTAGATCTGAAGCTGCCGACACACAAGATGATGTCCAGATGTGTAGGTGAGTGTGAATGTTGTTTGTACATTTGTGTTGCCGTGTTTCCTGCAAGCATGTAGTGGAGAGGTGATATTTCCACATCCAAAAGCCCATAACCTTACACATTGTCATCTTGGAGGTTAGATATCATGTGTGCTTACCATTTTTAGCTCCAGGGGATTCCCTCGGAGTTCTAGGTAGGTATCCTACCATTCCACACCAAAGTATTTCTAATGAAAAGGCTAGAGGGACTTAGTGAAGAGATGATGGTGTCTCTGACAACACTGTTAACTTTGAGGTTGTGACACAAACCAAGTAGTGCTGATGGTTTCTGAGGCGATAGAGATGGCCAAGGTGATTCGAAAGTGTCCTGTTGTTTCTCTCTCAAGGCAACAATATGTGATGTGAATACACTTCTCCAATGAGGTATTTTCCTTTTCCACAGCCATGATTTCTCAGTGACCATAAATAGGACACTGGGGGAGACAACAGGTTAAATGAGAATATGGGACATATAGCCATAGGGACCATCTAATCCTCCAATTTGTATGAAGGTTAGGATGGTGTCCAGAACACTGAGTTTCCCTACTCTATTGGCAGGTAGTCCATTAAGTTCTTTCCTAGTGCACAGGCATGAGATGTTGGCACATTCATCAGCTCAATATCTTCTAGTTTTCACACATGTAGATGATTAATTACATTTCTGAGCCTTTGCTGTGAATGTTTTCCCAGCCATGACTATAGCTCAGAAATTAGTTTGACTGCAAAGAGTCTTCATACATGTGAGATTTAACTGCTTCTTTTCCAGACATGATGTGCTTTTATACTCGTAGCCCGCAGGTGGTCATGTGAATATCCAGGTGCTTGACCACACCGGTTTTGTCCCTGTAATTGACATGTATATACTTGCAGGTCTCCCTTTAAGATAGCAAGATCCCTGCTGGGTCTGTAACCTTGGAGCTCTGCGATGGCCCAGGTAGGTCTGATGGGTCCATAAATGCTCCAAGAGACCAAATGTCTCTATAGATGTCCAGGAGGAATAAGATGTGCACTGAAAATCTTATCCGTGATGTGCCTTTCAGATTCATGTCAAGGTACCTCCGTGAGCCTCTCCATGATAGTTAACCAGGTCATCAGCAGGCACTGAGGTAAGTGATACTGGGACCTGAAGCACAGCGAGGCCTAGCTCATCTTCTCTGTAGGTAAGTGATGGCAGTGTCTCTAACACTTCTTATTGGCAGGATGTTGCTGTGGGTGCTCCAGGGAGAAATAAGTGATTCTTATTCCTTTCCAAAAGCTGTGAGGGTAGACTTTTTGTGTATTAGAGAATATTTATCGTGTGGCTCTAGTTGATCAATTGGTTATAATCTGGCAGGGATTATGGAAGCCAACGCAGAGAGTAGCAGCCATTGGTTCCTTGCAGGTGTCCCCTTAGGACATGATGATTTCTCCTGAGCATCGAGTGGAGTTAGAGTGAATGCAGGTACATGGGTAAAATTGATGTGTCCATCATAGTGGAGGCCTACAAGGGGATTAGGAGAGGCCTTGGTGTGGTACATGTGGTATGGGGAGGGTGTGTGCCAGGACCTTGGTCATTTATTTCCTTGTCTATGCAGGGACAACAATAACTGCTTTGTTGTTTCTTTTTTGTAGGGATTCTTCAGGAGGAGCCAAGGTCTCTACAAGGCTCTTCACTTGGAGTTCTCCAAGTAGCAAGGTGATTTTCAGGTATCTCGAAATGACTTAAGTGGTCCAGGGTATTTGTAGGTATAGAAGTACAAGTGTATGTGTACCGCACAAAGTGTTGGCAATGTTTCAGATCTAGGGAAGACATCACAACAAGCCTGTCAGTTCTACTTACCATGCACTTGGCTGTTATGAGTTTCGTGTCACCTGAGCTTAAACCACAGCACAGAGCACGTGATCATATTAAATGATGTACGTGTAAGGGATGCATTATACTTGCGTGAATGCCATGATCTGTTTTCCAAGTAGGAAGGGAAGTTAACCTTGAGTCCTTTCCAATGCTTGATACTGAGTTTTTGTGTGTGCTGTATTTCACACAGAGATTCTGTGTAAACCTGTGAGTGTTAGGGGTGTCAAGGACTCAGATACTCCTCATTGTGCTCCCCACCACAGTGCTGTGCACAGGAAATTCATAGGTTTCCATTCAAGAAATGAGGGTTTCAGGACATGGGGGGAGCTAGGCTACCTGCACGTTTTCAGGTGGTGTTGATGGGTCCCATAAGGACACAAGTATCCAAAGGTATAATCAGGTCTCCTGGTAGAAGGGCTGGTATACTCATGCATATGTTTCCTAAAGCCTTTTCCTGATTCCTACTGAGACCCATGGTAAGGATTTTCAGAATGAGTGGCATGGCTCAATGGAAGGTAAGTCGTGAACGGGGCCTAATCTAAAGTCCAGAACATCTCACCTTTTGGACTCCAGGGAAGGGCTGAAGATTTCCCTCCAGAGTATCATTACATAATTTCTTCTCTGATATTCCATTACCACAAATTATCCTCCTTACCAGTACTAGAAACCATGAAGCTTCATCCTCTTTCTTTTGGGGAAGGTGTTTGATCCTGTGAGTGTTGGGAGTTTGCACACATCAGGTAATTTTACATGCTCTGAGCTGAGCCAGGGTCAGCACCACAGACATTTAGTAGATGTCCCGTGCAGAAATGTTGTCTGCTCTGACAAGGGCCAGAATGTTGAGGACCACATGGACAGGTAGAGTCCCATAATTGTGGATGTGGCCAGTGTTATTTGTCATACTCTAGTAGAACATATAGTGTGTATAGACAGTTATATCATAATATGTTTTCACCTTCTAATCAAGAGACCAAAATGAACTGAACGGTGTTCATTACTAACAAGTAATAGGTCCTACATTCAAGGGAGTGCTGTTTTGTGTCAACACCACATCGCACACCATCAGAAAATCATACATCTGAGTAAGTTGTGTTTGTTTGCCTCTATTAGTTTGACTACTATTAGATTTTCTATTCTTTACTAGAAGTGAGGGAAAAATGACAGTGTTCCCTCCTTCTAGTAGCCATGTTGTCTTAATGCTTCCTATGTTTCAGGGAAAATGGGTCCTATGAAAGTCCAATGAGGTCAGGTGATCAGGAAGGAATTTGACATCTCAGGTGAAATCACAGTGAGGAGGAGGAGTCACAGTTGAGAGGACATGGTGTACCAGACAGGGGCAGAGAACTGGGTGTATTCAGGAAACCACATAGAGATGATGAATCCCAGCAGAGTTGATGTTTCCCACATTATTGGCAGTATAGAAGGATATTTGTAGGAAGTGTGTATTGGTCTTGCTAGCAGGACATTTTTGTCTTGCTGTATTTTCAGATTCTTGTTAGAAGATCAACATGAGCCTCCTCATGTTCAGGAAGTGGACTTAGCTTATACCAGGTAAGTAAGTAATTATGTGGGGCTAAAGGTGCCAGTACATGAGGTGACCTCCAGATGTGTAGGCAAGTGTGGATGGTGTTTGTACATTTCGTTTTGCCATGTGTTTCCTGTAAGCATATAGTTGAGAGGTGATATTTCCACACCCCAATGCCCATAGCCTTACTCATTATCATCTTGGCTAATTATCATGTATTTTTTCCATTTGTAGCTCCACTGGATTATGTAGGTGTTCTAGGTAGGTATCCTACCATTCCACACCGAAGTATTTCTCATGAAATGGCTAGAGGGACTCAGTGAAGATATGATGGTGTCTCTGACAACACTGTTAATTTTGAGGTTGTGGCAAAAAGCAAGTAGTACTGATGGTTGCCCAGGCAGTAGAGGTGGCTAAGGTGATTTGAAAGTGTTGCCTCAAGGCAACAACTTGTGATCTGAAGACACTTCTCCAATGAGGTATTTTCCTGTTCCACAGACATGAGATCTCAGCGATCATAAAGAGGATATCTGGGAAAACAGAAGGTTAAAGGAGAATATGGGGCATACAGCCATAGGTACCAGCTAATCCTCAGATTTGTATGAAGAATAAGATGGTGTCCAGAACATTGAGTTACCCTGCTCTATTGGCAGGTAGTCCATTAAGTTCTTTCCTAGTACACAGGCATGAAATGTTGGCACATTCACCAGCTCAAGATCTTCTCATTTTCAGACATGTAGATTATTAATAAGTTTTCTGAGGTTTGCTGTGAACATTGTGCTTGGCATGACTGCAGTTCAGAAATTACTTTGTCTCTAAGAGTCCTCATATACGTGAGCTGTAACTGCTTCTCGTCCAGATATCATGTGGTTTTATCCTCATAACCTGGAGATGACCATGTGAGTATCCAGTTACTTGATAACTCCACTTTTGTCCCTGAAATTGACATGTGTATACTTGCAGGTCTCCCTTCAAGGGAGCAAGATCCCTGCCAGGGCTGTAACCTTGGAGCTCTGTGATGGCCCATGTAGGTCGGATGGGTGCATAAGTGCTCCAAGTGACCAAGATTCTCTGCAGATGTTCAGGAGGAATAAGATGTGCTCTTAAAACCTTGTCTGGGATTTGCCTTTCAGGTTCATGTCAAGATACTTCTGTGAACCTCTCTAAGGTAGTTGACCAGGTCGGCAGCAAGCATGGAGGTAAGGGATACGGGGGCCTAAAGCACAGCGAGATACAGCTCATCTTCTCTGTAGGTAAGTGATGGTGATGCCCCTAACACTTCTTCTTTCCAGGATTTTGCCGTGGGTGCTCCAGGAAGAAATAAGAGATTCCTCACCATTTCCAGAAGCCGTGAGTGGAGACTTTTCTGTGTTAGAGAATATTTATCCTGTGAATGATGTTGAGCAATTGGTTGTAATCTGGCAGTGATCATGGAAGCTCACCCAGAGAGCAGCAGCCATTGGTTCCTTGCAGGTGTCCCCTCAGGACGTGATGATTTCTCCTGACCATGGAGTGGAGTTTGAGTGAATGCAGGTACGTGGGTAAAATTGATGTGTCCTTCATAGTGGAGGCCAATAAGGGGATGAGGAGGTGCCTTGGTGTGGAGCATGTGGCATGGGAAGGGTGTGTGCCAGGGTCCTGGTCATTTATTCCCTTATCCATTGCAGGGATTAGGATGACTGGATTGTTGTTTCCTTTTTGTAGGGATTCTTCAGGAGGAGCCAATCTCTCTAGAAGACTCTTCACTTGGAGTTCTCCAAGTAGCAATGTGGTCTCCAGGTATCTCAAAATGACTTAAGTGATATAGAGGATGTGTAGGTATGCAAGTAGAAGGATATGTGTACTGCACATAGTTCTGGTGATGTTACAGATCTAGGGAAGGCATAACAGCTAGCCTATCAGTGCTACTTACCATGAACTTGGCTGTAATGAGTTTAATGTCACATTAGCCCAAACCATAGCACAGAGCATGTGATTATACTAAATGTACATGTAGGAGATGTGTTGTACATGTGTGAAGGCTGTGAACGCATGAGATGTAACTGCTTCTCATCCAGACATGATGTCCTTTTATACTTATAGTCCGGAGATGGCCATGTGAGTATCCAGGTGTTTGATCACACCATTTTTGTTCCTGAAATTGACATGTGGATACTTGCAGGTCTCCCTTCAAGAGAGCAAGATCCCTGCTGGGGCTGTAACCTTGGAGCTCTGCGATGGCCCAGGTAGGTCTGACGGGTGCGTAAATGCTCCAAGAGACCAAAGGTCTGTACAGATGTTCAGGATGAATAAGACTGTGCACTGAAAATCTTGTCGGAGACATACCTTTCAGGTTCATGTCAAGGTACCTCTGTGAGCCTCTCCATGGCGCGAGCCTAAAGCACAGTGAGGTCTTGCTCATATTCTCTGTAGGTAAGTGATGGCAGTGTCTCTAACACTTCTTTCCAGGATTTTGCTGTGGGTGCTCCAGGAAGAAATAAGAGATTCCTCACCATTTCCAGAAACTGTGATTGGAGACATTTTCCTGTGTTAGAGAATATTTATCCTATGAATGATGTTGAACAATTGGTTGTAATCTGGCAGTGATCATGGAAGCCCACCCAGAGAGCAGCAGCCATTGGTTCCTTGCAGGTGTCCCCTCAGGACATGATGATTTCTCCTGAGCATGGAGTGGAGTTTGAGTGAATGCAGGTACGTGGGTAAAATTGATGTGTCCCATCATAGTGGAGGTCTATAAGGAGATGAGGAGGTGCCTTGGTGTGGAGCATGTGACTAGGGGAGGGTGTGTGCTGAGGTCCTGGTCATTTATTCTCTTGTCCATTGCTTAGATAAGGATGACTGGATTATTGTTTCTTTTTTGTAGGGATTCTTCAGAAGGAGCCAATCTCTCTACAAGTCTCTTCAGTTGGAGTTCTCCAAGTAGCAAGGTGGTCTCCAGGCATCTTGAATTGATTTATATGATCCAGGGGATGTGTAGGTATGCAAGTAGAAGGATATGTGTACTGCATATAGTTCTGGTGATGTTTCATATCTAGCAAAAGCATCACAGCAAGTCTATCAGTGTAACTTACCATGCACTTGATTGTTATGAGTTTGGTGTCACATGAGCCTCAACCACAGCATAGAGCACATGAGCATACTAAATACACACGTAGGAGATGTGCTGTACATGCATGAAGGTAGTGAATTGTTTTACATGTATGCAGGAAGGAAATTCTTTTTTTGTCATTTGTTTTTTATTTATTTATTTATTTATTCTATTTTTATTGAATCATAGCTGTGTATATTAGAGAAATGAAGGTTTCCTTTATAATTCTCCATACTCTGAGTTTTTAGGTGTCTTGTATTTCACAAAGAGATTTTGTGTCAACCTGCGAGTGTTTGGGGATGTCATGGACTCACAGAGTCATCTCTGTGCTCCCCATCACAGTGCCATGTGCCAGAATTTTATAGGTTTCTAGTCAAGAAATGAGAGGTTTGCCCCTAGCACAGTTGTTTGGGTGCCAGCCACATACACAAAGAGTGGTGGGTTCATGCCCATCCCGGGCTCACTAAAAACCAACAACAATGACAACTGCAATAAAAAATAGCTGGTGATTGTTTTGGGTGCCTGTATTCCCAGCCATTTTGGAGGCTGAGGGAAGAGAATCACTTAATCCCAAGGATTTGAGGTTGCTATGAGGTGTGACACATGCGCACTCTAGCAAGTGCAACATAGTGAGAATGTGTCATATAGTAAACGAGAAAATATCATGAATGGTATGTCAATCAGGTTGATAAAATATCTCAGATTGCATGTGAAGCCCCCACACTGTACCCCATGGTTGAACTAATGTACACAGCTATGGTTCAATAAAAAAAAAAGATGGAGATAATCAGCTTGGCTAAAAATAAAGCAAGACATAACTATATGCTATATATAGAAGCAATGCACTTTAGATTCAAAGATATAAATGGATTGAAAATAAAAGGATGGAAACTACATTGTGCAAGCAGTAACCATTAAGAGATCTAGAAGGAGCTATATTAATGTAAGAAAAATATATTCTAAGACAAGAAATTTTACCAGTAAAAAGAAGAAATTTTGTATTGGTAAAATAGCCAATATTTTAGGAAGACATATTGATTATAAATGTGCCATGTATAATCACCTCACAGCAAGGCCACAAAACACATGAAGCAAAAGATAGCAGAATTGAAAAGGGACATAGAAAATGTTGGATTTTTATTATAGTTGGAGATATAGATAGTCCTCTACATCTGATAGATGAACTAGACACAAAATCAAGGAAAAAATGTAGAATATTTGAACAATACTAGCAACCAACATCAACTAACATTTATATACCATGCCATGCAACAACAGCAGAGTAAACCTTCTTTTCAAGAATATTGAATATTTTCCAGCATAGATCATACACTAGGCCATAAAACAAGCATAACTGATTTTAAAATATTAAAATTATACAAAGTATATTCTCTAATCTTAAAATAGTTAAAATAGAAATAAACAATAGTAAAACAGTTGGAAAAAATCCACAAACATTTGGAAGTTAAATAACATACATCTAAAGAACATGAGTCAAAGAAGAAATCACAAGGAAAATTAGAAAATACCATAGCATAATGAAAAATGAAAGCACTATATATCAAATATATAACAAGCATTTAAAGCAATGATTAGAAGGAAACTTAGAGCTTTAAATACTTACATAAGAAAGGAAGAAAGATTTAAAATCAACTTACTTTTCCACTTCAAGAAGCTAGCAAGTGAAGTGAAAGATATACACCAAAATTCACAAAACATTTTTGAGGAAAATGAAAGAAGATCTAAACAAATGGAAACAACATATAATTTTCATGGGATGGAACCTGTATTATTAAAATGGAAACTTTCCCAAATAGAAATAGAGATTTAATGCAATTCATGTCAAAATTTCAAAAGAATTTTCATGAAGATTGACAAGCTAATCTTAAAATTTATATGAAAATGCAGAAGATTTAAAATAGTGAAAACTATTTTGAATAAAAAGAAAAAAATTTATGGACTTTACACTATCGCATTTCAAAACTTCCTCTGAAGCTACAATAATTTATAAAATGTAGAAGTTTAGTGAAAGAATAAACATAGCACTCAATGAGACAGAATAAAGATTCCAGAAATAAATCCTTATATATATAGTTGATTAGTTTTTAATGAAGTTTATAAAGCAATTAAATGAGAAAAGAGTTTTCTTTTCAACAATGATGCTAGGAAAATTACACATTTATACACAAAAGAAAAAACATGGACCTTTACTAAGTACCATACACAAAAACTATCTCAAAATAGAGCATTGATCTAAATTAAGAGCTAAAACTTAAAAAATAAAACTTCTGAATGAATATATAGAAAATCATTGGTCAAATCTATATATTTTCTTGATATGATACCAAAGAATAATCCATTAAGAAACAAAGGACTTCATCAAAATTTTAAACTTTGACTTTTCAAGATATATGATTAAGAAAATGTAGCCAAACACAGGCTGGAAGAAAATACTCGTTAATCTAATATCTCATAAAAGGACTTGTATCCGGAATATTAAAAGAACACTTTAAAACTCAGTAATAATAAAACAACCTAAGGAATAAGTGGGTAACAGAAGTGTCATCAAATAATGACTACAAATGGTTAAAAGCATATGAAAAGACGCTCAGTGACATTAGACATTAGAAAACTATAATTTAAAACCACAATCAGTTATTACTACACACCCACAGGAATAGCTCTAATCCAAAAAAGCAGACAATTCCAAGAGCTGTTGAATACCTGGAGTGGAACATTCATACATTATTGATGGGGATGTCACAACTACCTTGGAAAACAGCTTAACAGTTTTCTTAAAAAGTTAAACATAAACTTACATACCATCCAGCAATTCTAGGAGTACTGGGTAACCCCCAGAGAGATAAAATTACATGTCTACTCAAAGCCATGAATGCAAGAAATGGAAATAGACTAGAAATAATTCAAATGGCCACCTATTGAGGAATGCATAAACAAAATGTTTTATTGACACACAATGGAATAGTAATCACTACTAGTGCATGAAATAAAAAGAAGCAAACCACTGATAAATGCTACAACCTGTATATACCTTAAAAATGTTATGCTAGGTGAAAGAATCCCAACACAAAACACTACGTAATATGTAATTCCATTTATAACTGATTAGTCCTATAAACATTTAGGAAAGTGAATTGGTGCATTAAAGTATCATCATGCTACCAACAATCACCAGTCATAAGTGACTTTACCTTTGAAGTTGTAGAAACATTAAAAAATTTAGGGCGACTCCTGTGGCTCAGCGAGTAGGGCACCGGCCCCATATACCGAAGGTGGCGGGTTCAAGCACGGCCTCGGCCGAACTGCAAAACAAAAAAATAACCGGGCACTGTGGCGGGCGCCAGTAGTCCCAGCTACTCGGGAGGCTGAGGCAAGAGAATCGCTTAAGCCCAAGAGCTGGAGGTTGCTGTGAGCAGTGTGACGCCACGGCACTCTATCCAGGGCGATAAAGTGAGACTCCGTCTCTACAAAAAAAAAAAATTTAACTAGGTGGGGTGTGGTGGCGCATACCTGCAATCATAGTGACTCAAGAAACTGAGGCAGGAGGGTGTCTTGAGGTCAGGAGTTCAAGAACAGTCTAGGCAACATAGTGAGGCTCCATCCCTAAAAAAAAATTTTATTAACTAGCCAGGCATGGCAACATAGGCCTAGAGTTCTAGCTACTTGGAAGGCTGAGGCGGGAGGGTCTCTCGAGCCCAGGAGTTTGCACTTACAGTAAACTATGATCACACCACTGCACTCTAATGTGGGTGACAGAGCAAGACTGCATGTATTTAAAAAGAAAAAAATAATTTAACCAATGAAAATCTCCAATCTTAAAATACTTTTGGTTAACAGAAAAAAGGGACTAGTCCTAAGTTCATTTTACAACAGAGAAGATACGCGGAAAGGATTGATTAATAGCTTATGATGAGATACACGCATACCTACACTAATTATATGATATATTAATATTATATTAATAAACAGTAATTACATATATAGAAAAAAATTAAATACCTCACACCATACAAACATGAAATAAATCATTTTCAAGTGAATTAAAGAGATTTCAATGGAAAACGTAAAACACTTAAAATTTTTCAAATGTAGAAAATATCATTATGACCTTGTAATGAAAGGACTATTTGTAACAAGATTTATAAAGTTTCTCACATTGAAAGACACCATAAGAAGAATGAGAATATAAGCCACACCCAAGCCACATAGTAGATCTTTGCAACTCATATAACCAACGTAGGATTAGAATATCAAACATATAAGGAAATCTCATAAATCAATTAGAAAACAAAAAAATCCAGTATAATAATGGCAAAGATTACAAACCAGTATTTCACAAAACAGAAAATATACTACATTTTAATATTAAACATATTAAAATTATCAAACTCAGTAATTGGAAAAATGCAAATTAAAATCATGAAATATCATTTTACACCAGATTGACAAAAATTAAAACCCCAAAGTGCTAGCTAGATGTTGGTGAGAATGCAAATACAAAAGGAACTGTTCCAGCACAGAGGCAGGAGCACAAGTTAATCAGCCACAACAGAGAGGAGGTTAGCATTACCCAGTAAGATAAACATGTACATACTCTCGACATATTAGATGCAGCAATTCCAATTCTAAACACTCATGACAGAAAGATGTTATGTCCATGGGCACCAGAAGACATTTAGAAGAATGTGCATAGCAGCACTGTTTATGAAAGCAAACACTGGAAATAAGCAAAAGTCCACTGGAAAAACAATAAATATTCATACAGTAGAATTTGACATGGCATTGAAAAGGAATGAACCACAATCTTGGAGAAATCTCAGAAACAACTCTGAACTAAAGAGCTGAACCTTAGAGCTGAACAAATTATGTTTGTCTGGTACCACTCCTTCTCCTGCCTTGCCAAAGCCTGCCTTTGGTGTTTGCAAGGTGGGGTAGAGTGGAAGAACAGTTGACTCTCACAGGTTTCCCTGCCACCTGCCTTCACTAGCTGAGACTTTTCCAGTGACCTGGGCGTGACAAGGTTTGCCTCTGGTAGGACACATGTGTGAGGACACCAGCAAAGCTCTGGGGGCCTCTCCAGTGCACAGTTCCTTCAAGTGGGAATTCTAGCAGCAGCTCTTTCTCCATGGGTCTGGGTTAATTGTGGCTTCAGTACCTCATTCTCTATGGGACACATTCTCTGAAAAATAAATCTTACCTCATGTTCTTTGGACATAAATGTCAAAAAAAAAAAAGGCGGTTGAAATACCTGAAATAAAAAGAAAAACCCTCACAAAAAAAATAAAAAAAGGCACACTATAAGATCTGTTCCTGATACTTGACAGATGATCTCCACTGTAGCGGCTCCTTAGATTAATAACACATTTTCAGCAAGACCCATCACCTGCTAGCAATGTGCCAACGTCCTTTAGTCCATCAGACTGAACACACACTACATTAGTATTTTGCAACCTGACCACCCTTTAGAGACCCCAGGGGAGTTTTTACAAAGTACATAGGTACAGGACCTCTCCCAGACCAATTGAATTAGCAACTGCAGGGGGAGACCTGAGCACAGGAATTCTTTGAGGCTTCCCTGGTGTGGTTTATCACATGTAAATCATAGATAAATAAAGTTGATTTTTTTAACTCCCCAGGTACTTCTAATAGTTCTTCAGTAACTTTTATATTTGCTATCACTGAATACATTTGTGTATGCAGTAGACTATATCCAAAAAAATTCACATATTCCTATTATTTAGGATAGTATAGCCCTGATAGAAAAATTAATATCATCATAAAGAATGTCTTAGTTTACCAGGTCTGAAATGAGCACGCCATCCTACTACACATGATGCCTCACAGCTTTAAAAAGCTGGTTAGTTTATAGTCTGTGTTCTTGGGAACAATACTTTCCATAATTGCCAGAACTGCATTTTGCAATATATACCATTCACATAGAAACAGAGAATTGCAGTTCCATAAGTAATTTTATATCTATCCAAAAGCTTTGTTTCATTTTAGAACCCTATCATTTGTTGAAATAGGCAGAGATAAGAATACTTGAGAAAACTAAGATTTTAGATTACTAATTGACTTGCCTACTTGGTATGCCATGTCCCTCACCTAGGAACTTTCTCTGAGACACCTTGCCGCCTGTCCAAGGCTGTAAAACCTAGACCTGCTCTCGGCATCACCTTAGATGAAAAAAGAGCAAAAGTGAGTTCATAGCCAATACCATATTGATTTGATATTAATGTGTAAGATTTGGTGACATAAACAGCTGGCTCTGCTCTTAATCCTCCACTCACAATATTCTTCTAGATCTTCAACCTATCGGTCCCCTGATAAACCTGGCTAGCAAAGCTTCCATGCTGAAAATCATCTAATATTAGATATAGCCCCTTTTAAAATAATCCAGAATGAAGACACTTGTCAAAGATTTGCCAAAAAGACTGGTAGAAAGTAAAAATTATGTCCAGCAAAATTTACTTTAGAGAGTGTTTAAATGATGAAAAATTAAAATAAATTTAATTAAATAACTCACAAATATGACCACTGATTTTTGACAAAACACAAAGATAATAAATATTTTCAACAAATGATGCTGGAACAATTGAACATCTATAGTAAAATAAAACCTCCACATAAAACTCACATCTTATACAAAAGTTAACTCAAAGTTGAGTTACAGAATTACAAAACTTTTAGAAGAAACTAGTGGTGAGGTAAGATCGGTAAGATTCTTAGAAATTACACTTAACAAAAGAATGATCAATTTCATCAGAATTACCAGCTGTAAATAATACTGTAATGAGGTTTAGAAGACCTGCTAAAGACTGGAAACAAATATCTATAAATATCCAACAGAAAACTCATATTTAGAATATATAAAGACTTCTCAAAACTCAGAAGCAGAGAATCGTCCAATTAATATAATAAATGGGCAAAAGACATGGATAGATAATTCACCAAAAAGTGTACAGAGATTCAAATAAGTAGATCAAAGAACATTTAGCATTATTAGACATTAGGGGACTGAAAATTTAAACTATGATACTATGTCCCTAAACAATTTTAAAGATGGCAAAAATTTGAAAAATACACTGATAACACTAGGTACTAATAAAAATTATGATGCATCTAGAATTTTATTCATTGCTGGTAGATATGTAAAACTTTACACTCTGAAAAACAGTTTGCCATTTTCTAAAAAGTTGAACACATATAACATGTGACCCTGTAACCCCATACAGAGCTGTCCAACCTTTTTTTCTTCTCTGCCACACATCGGATGAAGAAGAGTTGCCCAGGGTCACACATTAAATACGCTAATCCTAGCAAAGGTTGATGAGCAAAAAGAAAAAAAGGGTCCATGCATACTTTTCTATTCCTTTTTTTTTTTTTTTCCAATTTCAGGTTGATGTGAGGGTATAACCTGGTCACAATATTTGAACTTGTTAGGTAGAGTTTCTCTTGTAGTTGTGGCCTGTACCCAAAAGTATGCCATCCACTCTAACATTGTGCCCATTAAGTGGGAATATACCAATCCTCCTCTTGCACTCTTTCCCATCCCTTGTTCACCTTCCTCCCAACTTAAATTGAAATGAGTTTTTCTCCTCTGTAGGTGTGAATTAGATCATCTACTGGCTTCATGTTAGAATTGCATACATTGGATTCTTGCTTCTCCATTCTTATGATACTTTACTGACAAGAATGTATTTCAACTCCATCCAGGCTAATACAAAAGATGTAAAGTCACCATCTTTTTTATGACTGAATAATATTCCCTGGTATACATATACCACAGTTTGTTAATCCATTCCTGAGTTAGTGGGCATTTTGGCTGTTCATATTTTGGCAAATGTAAATTGAACTACAATAAACAATCTAGTTCAAATGTCCTTATGATAAAATGATAAGGACATTTCTTCTGTTTAGATACCTAATAGTGGGATTGCAGGGTCAAATGAAAGGTCTAATTTGAGTTCTTTGAGGATTCTCCATACTTCTTTTGAAAGAGGCTGCATTAATTTTTAATCCCACCAACAGTTTCCCCTCTCTCCACATCCATGCCAGCATTGTCAACTTTTGGACTTCACGATGTGGGCTAATTTTACTGGGGTTATGTGATATCTCGTGGTGGTTTTGATTTATTTGCATTACTCTGATGATTAGAGATGATGAACATTTTTTCATGTTTGTTAGCCATTCATCTGTCCTCCTCAGAGAAAGTTCTATTCATGTCTCTTGCCCAGTGATATATGGGATTGTTTGCTCTTTTTTTGTTGATTAATTTGAGATCTCTATAGATCCTAGTTACCAAACCTTTGTCAGATTCATGACATGCAAACATTTTTTCCCATTCTGAATATTGTCTATTTGCTTTGATTATTGTGTCCATTGCTATACAGAAGCTTTTCAGTTCAATTAAGTCCCACCTGCTTATTTTTGTTATTGTTGCAATCGCCACTGAAGTCTTCTTCATAAAATCTTTAACCGGGCCAACATCCTCAAGAGTTTTTCCCACATTTTCTTCTAGGATTTTTATCAATTCATTCCTTGTATTTGAATCTTTTACCCATCTTGAATCAAATTTTGTTGAATTTATGCCTTATTTTTAGATCTTTTATCCATTTTGAATCAATTTTCATTCTAAAGTTTACATCCTGTGTGACTTTACTTCTATAGCAGACAAAAACTACAGTGATGGAGAAGAAATCAGTGGTTGCCAGGGGTTAGAAGAAGGAGTTTATCCTGCTTGTAGTGGTTATTACATGAATCAATTATGTGTTAAAATTCATAGTAGTCTTCTCTCTCCTAACTTTTAATATATTACTGTATAATAACATTAAAAAATTAATGGTTTTATTCACTTGAATAAAAGCAGAAATAAACCATTAGAAATCAGTGATCCTTTTAAATTGCAAATTTCATCTTGTCCTGTCCCTGTTGAAAATTTCCATGGCCTTTCCAAAAGTCAGAATAAAATACAAAATTCATAAGGCTTATACTATGTATAACCTTCCTTGTGCCTGGCCTTCTGCCCTCAACCCTTCTCCTCCCTCCTTCACTCCCTCCACCTCCACCACACTGACCTTGTTATTCCTCAAAGTATTCATACCTCCAGGCCTTCACATTGTCTGTTCCCTATGTCTAGAACTCCCTTTCTCCAGATAACCCAGGTCAGTCACCTCATTTTAATCAGTTCTCTGTTCAAATGTCACTTCTTTATGGAGTCCTTCCAGGACTATACTGCCTAAGAAAATAAGTCCCCTTACATTGCTTTTTTTTTTTAATCATGGTATTTATCTCAACTGATTGATTCTCTTCTCTCTCCTCTCTCTCTTGTATGAAGACAGGCAATTTTTAGATTTTTCAATTATTAATCTCCCAGCATCCAAATTATTGTTTAAGCAATGTGACGAATTTAATTACTTTTATGATGCCATTCAGAAAATCACAGGAAACTTTCATCATTGCCTTTGTCCTTGTCAGACCCTTGCTGGTCCTTCTTCCTTTTTTAATCAGATGCTCAACATCTACTCAGTCCTTTTCCACACTAGTTGATTCTGAAAACTCTTAACTTCCTTCCTCTCTAGTAAAAAAGAGAAGAGGCTTAAATACTTATATGAATTAAAATTTGCTAGATGCTATTCACTTTTGTGTTATTAAAATTACTAAATATTTCTCTAGCTGCCTATTGTTCATTGTCAATGAGGCTTAAGTCATTCTCCCAAACTTCCGTTTTGCAATACTGGTAATTTTAGGAAGAGACATCAATTTAGAGCAAGAAATAGGAGTCACTTCTTCAATTTCTATATTATGGGGATAGAAAGTGCTTACTCATTTATTTTAGGCAAATTTCACAGAATTCAAGAAAGCCCATTTTAGAAAATCACTGCAGTCTCATCCCATCATATCTTCAGAATTAAATTACTTATGTTTCATTTTATTCTGGAAATAGCTTGTCATAAGGCAATTCTTCGGACCTTGAACCTTCATTTGCTTCAAAAGAGAATGAATACAAAGCCATTATTTGTTAAAGCTGAAGCTCTTCAACAGGGAGTTTATTGTTTTGGGTTTCTTTTTCTAGAATTACAGATGAATATTTAACTTTGAAATGCCATCACTTCATAGCCAAATATCCAGTCCTTTCCCCAGGAAATTGCTAGTTCTGAGATCACTGATTGTATCTTTGCAATTGCACCAAATTCCAAATATGACATTTCAGCAATTGTAACTTGGCCAGAATGAAATGGAAAGAGTCTCAAAACCAGGCATTTTATAAATAGGAGATGTTTTATATTTTAATTTTTAAAAAGTCTGTCTCCCATGAGTGAAACACACAATACCTCAAAGCTCATTCCTAATTTTAAAGATTTTTTTCAATACATAAATATAAAAAATAAGAGATCATGCATTTATTATAAAGGAGAACCTGAAATAGTTCATTCATGTTATGTCTCTCAACAACGAGTAAATTTTATACCTGTGTCTTTCTTTAGACTACTGCCTCAAGTAAATATGTTTTCGAAAATTTCATCCACAGTATAGTACAAAATCTGTGGTTATAATTACATGCACCAAATAAAAAATGTTATAGTGATAATTTAGCACCTTAAGTTAAAACTACATGAACAGTTTAGAAGAAAATTATAAAAGGAAAGCTTCATGACTTTGGACTTGGCAATGATTTCTTCAATATGACACCAAAAGCACATTCAACAAAAGCAAAAATAGACAAGTTGAACTACTTCAAACATCAAAACTTTTGTGCACCAAAAGACATAATCAGTAAAAAAGCAACCTATATACTAGGAGAAAATATTTATAAATCATATCTGATAATGGATTAATATCTAAAATATATTAAGAACTCCTATAATGCAACAACAAAAAAATCTAATGTTATAATAAAAAATAGGCAAAGGATTTGAAGAGGTATTTCTCCAAAGATGACATGCAAATAGCTTAAAAACACATGAAAAGATACTCAACTTCACTAATCAGAAAATTCAAATTATTATATATTATCATTCCATACCCATTAGGATAGCTACTCTCAACAAACAAAAAAAAAAACAAAAATAATGTGTTGGTAAAGACTTGGAGTAGTAAAACTCATACACACTCTTGATGGGATTGTAAAATGGTGCAACTGCTATGGAAAACAGGATAAAACTTCTTCAAAAAAATCAAATATAGAATTACCATATGGTCCAGCAATTTGACTTTTAGATATATATTCAAAAGAATTAAGAAAAAAAAGAATTCCAGGATTTCAAATAGGTATTTGCATTGTCACACTCATATCAGGACTTTTCATAACAACCAACAGGTAGAGGAAACCCAAATGACCATTAAAGATGACTGAATGAACAAAATGTGGCATATACTACATCCAATCTTTAAAAAGAAGGAAATCCCTATTTAACAAATGGTGCTGGGAAACCTGGCTGGCAACCTGTAGAAGACTGAAATTGAACCCACACCTTTCACCGCTAATGAAGAAAGACTCACACTGGATTAAAGATTTAAACTTAAGACATGAAACTATAAAAATACTAGAAGAAAGTGCAGGGAACACTCTTGAAAGCATTGGCCTGGGCGAATCAAAGCATATTTAAACCAATCTATAACCTGTAATTCCCTG
>CAUYON010032530.1:0-46933 GCA_963573935.1 Arctocebus calabarensis
GCATGGGACAGATTCTCCATAGAGCCTTCAGAGTGTCCTAGTGACACCATAATTTTAGAATTCTAACCAGAACTGTGACAGAATAAATGTCTGTTCTTTTTTTTTTTTTTTTTTTTTTTTTTTTTTTGTCAGAGCCACAAACAGGCGCCCGCCACAACACCCGACCATTTTTTGGTTGCAGCCATCATTGTCGTTTGGCAGCCGGGGCTGGATTCGAACCCGCCAGCTCAGGTGTACGTGGCTGGCACCTTAGCCTGGTGAGCCACAGGTGCCGAGCCACTTTATGCTTATCTATTATTACTTTCTTCAGTTCGGAAGGAGCTCTGTTGAAATCACAATAAGAGCAAATTTGTAGCCAATTTCCAATACAGTTACCTCAGTTTCCCTATTAGGGCTAAACTTTATGATCATAATTTTCTACGCAGAGGATTTTAAACTTTCTGTGTCTCCTCTTTAACAGACATTGCTGAGTCACATACATATTTTTACTGGTATTATATTTGTAATTGTACTACTTGAATCATAATGACATGGAGAACCTTTTTAGAGTTCTGTTCAGAACCTTTTGAGACCATTTCATCTTATGATCCTCTTATTTCTATCATCCTTTACCTTCATTCAGAATGTAAGCTGCTATAGTAATTGGTTCTTTTCATGCTTATTCTGATCAATGCTAGGTGCTCTATTATCCTAATATAAATACCTGTTGCAGTCATTTTCTCTGCATCTAGTCTCATCAGTGTTTTTGTTGCTCCACTCACACACCAATCACATGGTTAGAACTTTTCTCTACTTCAGACATCGGCTAGTCTAATTCCATGCCCTCTTGCATTACCTGAACTGATTCTCTTTTGAACGTCTATCTTCTAATCACAACTGTTTACCATTCCATTTTACCTCCGTCTCCTAATACAAGTGCTCTTGGTCATAAAAGCTCAATGCGTGAATCACTTGTAGCTCTTTCTTCTGAGAGGTAGTGAAGTGTTTAAAATATATTGCTGTGGTCTGAATGTTTCTGTCCCTCCCAAGTCAAAGGTTGAACCCTAAACCCCAGTGTGATTGTATATAACAGGTAAGGAAAGCTTTGGGTAGGCGATTAGGTTGTGAGGGTGGAGTCCTTATGAATGAGATGAGTGTCCTCAGAAAAGAGAGCCAGGGGTTTGTTTACTCCTTGCAGCATGCGAGGGCTCAGCAAGAAGCAGCCATTTGTATGAGCCAGGAAATGGGCCCTCACCAGACCCCAGGTCTGCTGCCATCTTCATCTTAGACTTTCCAGCTTACAGAACAGGGAGAAATAAATTTTTTTTATAAGGAAAACTAGTTTGGTGTATTTTGTTACAGACTAAGCCATTTATTTTCCTGAGTTTCATTAAAAAAAAGGAAGAAGCTGGGTGTGGCACCACGCACCTATAGTAGTCTCAGCTACTCAGGAGGCTGGGGTGGGAGAAGTGCTTGAGCCCAGGAGTTGGAGGCTGCAGAGAGCTATGATCGTGCTAGTGTCCTCCAGCCCAGGTAACAGAGTGAGACCCTATCTCTAGAAATTAAAAGCAAGGAAGAAAAAACAAATTTGCTATTTTGTTTAGTTATAAAATTCCATGGTGCGTCTTCTTCATTTGTTTGTGTGTGGCGGGAGGTGTGCCCAGGGATCTGTAGGTGCAGTGAAGACTAGTACCAAAGTGTCCTCCTCCTTATCTGTGCACCCCCAGGAGCGGGACGCCTACCTCCCTCTGGCAGAGAGCGCCAGCAAGATGTACTTCATCATCTCCGACTTGTCCAAAATCAATAACATGTACCGATTCAGTCTGGCGGCATTTCTCCGTCTTTTCCAACGAGCTCTACAAAATAAACAGGTAAGCTATTGGTTACCTTGCAGCTGAGACTGAATTAGAGAGATCACTTTGCTAGGGGTAGTGCTTAATTAACAATAATTTCCTGAGAAAAGTTACATAGAATTGTGTTTCAAAAGATCACATGTAACACTTGTAAACTATAAAAGAAAACAGTTCCTTAACTTCACTTTATATTCTTAACTGTCCCATAGTGACAGTCTTTTAAATGAAAGTAATTTGTGTTCTGAATATAAATGAATAGGTAACATATAATCATTTTAAAAAGTCATTGATTCTAGGGTGGCGCCTGTGGCTCAAAGGAGTAGGGTGCCGGCCCCATATACCATAGGTGGCGGGTTCAAACCCAGCCCTGGCCAAAAACTGCAAAAAAAAAAAAAAACCTAAAAAAACTCAGTGATTCTAAAAGGTATGAAAATAAGAAATCATCTATAAAATCCCATTACCTAGGAAAACAACAATTAACATTTCATTATATGTCTTTGTTGTTTCAGGCTGTAATATTCTAGTTAATCAAGATATAGCAGGGTACAGTGCATTACCAAGCTTCTATTCTAACAGAGAGAAGGATATATTAAAGGATAACAAATTGTTTTAACCAAAAGATAGCATACTGTGCTTTAAAAAGTTTATTTGTGTATTACAACTTTCACATCAATGAATATAAATTACACGATATTTTTAAGAGATGGTGAGGCTACAGCATACTGTCTTTAACCTCCTATATGGACATAATTCTGATTATCTCTGCTGAATGTTACATTACCTTCAAACCTGACAAGATTAAAACCATTTCCTTATGCTTATGTATTCTGTTGGAAATTTACTCAGTACACAGCAGGGGATGGTTGGTTTTCATTTCACAATGTTTGATGCCTTAGCTGGGAGGACTTGTGAGTTGGGGTTTGGGGTCGGGTGTCTCACTTGCCTGTCTCCCCCTGGGGTGGGAGAACCTGATCACAGGATTGCCAACTCTCCAGGAGGCTCGGCTTCCTCACAACGCAAAGGACATGGACCTTTATGTTATAGCTCAGGCCAGCAAATGTGTATTCCGGTGAATAAGGCAGAAACTGAATTGCTTTTTATAACTCCACCTTTGGTCAGTGTCATATTTTTTGTACTGTATTGGCTGTTGTAGTTAGAAGCCTGCACGGGTTCAAGGGGATAGCAAATAGACTTCACTTCTTGTTGAAAGAAATGTCAAAGAATTTGGAGGCTGTGTTTTAAAACTGCTACAGACAGATGTGTGCTTCCTCCCCCTATAGTGTTTTGCTTCTCTATTTATTTTCTTAGTTAAATTCCTGGACTTTGATAGCCAAGGCAAAAAGGCACATTCGTAGTCCTTTTGACAAATCTTGTCTGATTATCCTTCAGAAATGTGTGCTATTAGTGTATTAAACTGATACAATCAAAGTGCCTTTTTATCTACCTCTTAAACAAAAGCAGATATTTATATCTCTTAATAATTTTCCTAGTAAGCAATTGAAAGATACTTCATTTTTTTTTGTAAGTCATTGATCACTTTAAGATAAATATCTCATATAAGACAAGTATATTTAATGTTTATATTTTTTCTTTGGATTTACCTTTTTCCATTTTTCATTATAGTATAAATACTTTAAAAATTGAGTTGTAAGATATACTTATAAAGTGGTTAAATTTTTGTCATGTGTTATAAATATTTTCTTTTCACTTTATTTCAAAAATATTTTTATAATACAAAATCATTCTTCATAGTTTTTATGTTTTGTATAATAATATGGCTGTTAGTCTTTTAATTTTGGGGGGAAGAGGAGTAATTTTTTAAGTTAATTATGGAGCAAAATTTCATATTCAAGTAGTTTATTTAAATCTGTTTTTAGAGGAAAGATTATTCATTTAATAAATATTTATTGCAGACTTACTATGTGGGCATGTTTTTAGGTGCAAAAACAGGAAAAGAATATCTTTATCTTCATTGTGTGGACTACTTAATAGTTTCATTAATAGGGCGGCGCCTGTGGCTCAGCGAGTAGGGCGCCGACCCCATATACCGAGGGCTGCGGGTTCAAACCTGGCCCCGGCCAAACTGCATCAAAAATTAGCCGGGCGCTGTGGCGGGCGCCTGTAGTCCCAGCTACTTGGGAGGCTGAGGCAAGAGAATTGTTTGAGCCCAAGAGCTGGAGGTTGCTGTGAGCTGTGACTTCACAGCACTCCACCGAGTGCGATAGAGTGAGACTCTGTCTCCACAAAAAAAAAATAATTTCATTAATAGATTATTTCATAAAACTTATATTATAAATAATAAATAGATTTTTACTCAGTTCTTTTCCACTGAAGTTTCTCATTGAAGTTTTTTTTATATTTGAACTTGAAATAAAAGGTACCTGTTGAAGAGCTAGCTTGTGTTTCGGAAGTAGTTTTTGTTAGCAGAAGTTTGTCTGCTCAGTCAGTGTAAACCAGATAAGCATTTCTCCAGTGTACATTTCTTTAAACAAACACTGGATTTCAACGGGGGGGGGGGGGGAGGCTGAAAAAATTTTGAATTATATAATATGTTAAATACGAAGAAGTAGTTATAACTACTTCAGTAGTTCAGTAGTTATAATAATGTTCTGATAGAAGCATTTTTCCCCCATATACGCCATACTGAATGATGAGTCTGTGAAAGTTGCTTCACAACATATGATTGAGCATATTTCTTTTTTTTTGAGACAGAGCCTCAAGCTGTCACCCTGGATACAGTGCTGTGGCATCACAGCTCACAGCAACCTCCAATTCCTGGGCTCAAGCAAGTCTCCTGCCTCTGCCTCCCAAGTAGCTGGGATCACAGGCGCCCGCCACAACGCCCGGCCATTTTTGGTTGCAGCCGTCATTGTTGTTTGGTGGGCCCGGGCTGGATTCGAACCCACCAGCTCAGGTGTATGTGGCTGGCGCCTTAGCCCGTTGAGCCACAGGCGCTGAGCCGATTGAGCATATTTCTGATACACTGTGTCAGAAGATAAAACTAAAGGGAATCATTTGTACTTACCTTATCGCCTTAATAATTTCCCTTAAGTTACTTTAGAAAATGTACAGTGATTAGTTCTTTTTTTTTTTTTTTTTTTTGAGACGGAGTCTCACTGCGTCCTCCTTGGTAGAGTGCCGTGGCATCACACAGCTCACAGCAACTTCAAACTCTTGGCTTTAGGTGATTCTCTTGCCTCAGCCTCCCAAGTAGCTGGGAGCACAGGCACCCACCACAACACCCACCTATTTTTTGGTTCCAGTTGTCATTGTTATGCCTAAATGCAGGCCCGGCCAGGCTCAAACCCGCCAGCCTCAGTGTATGTTGCTGGCACCCTACTCACTGAGTTTTAAGTCCCCTTTATCCTTTTGTGAGATGTACATGTTAAAAAAAAATCAGTAACTGGCAATACCTGTTGCTCAGTGGGTAGAGCATTGGCCACATGCACTGAGGCTGGCAGGTTTAAACCCAGCCCAGGCCAGCTAAAATCAACTGCAACGAAAAAATAGCTGGGCATTGTGGTGGGCACCTGTAGTCCCAGCTACTCATAGGCTGAGGCAAGAGAATCGTTTAAGCCCAAGCATTTGAGGTTGCTGTGAGCTGCAATGCCA
This sequence comes from Arctocebus calabarensis, assembly GCA_963573935.1. Taxonomy (NCBI): domain Eukaryota; kingdom Metazoa; phylum Chordata; class Mammalia; order Primates; family Lorisidae; genus Arctocebus; species Arctocebus calabarensis. The sequence continues at coordinate 5,445 of CAUYON010032530.1, forward strand.
CAGCACTCTACCAAGGGACATAGTGAGACTCTGTCTCAAAAAAAAAAAAATCAGTAACTTTGTAAACTGTGACATGAGAACTGATAAATAAGGTTAGAAGTTCAACTAAATAAGAACATTTTTTCTTTGTTTTTATTCTTTAGGAAAGCTAGTAATTTGTAATTTCCTGAGCAACAATAGTTCTGTGATAATAGAGCCATTGAATAACATTCGCTCTTATGTGTGTTATATGTGTGTGTAAAAGTATACATGTTTGAATTTATTTTAAAAAGTAACGATTTTAAGTATGCAGAATGCAAAACGTGAGTTATATTTAGAAATCTACAGGATTTTGTAGGTACTCTTTCTTACAGTAGAGTGCCATTTAGTAAATCTAAGAATTAATTCACATGTGATCTTTGTTAACAAACAGTAGAATGAAGTATGTTTGCCATCTGAACTATTAAGCATCGTCTCTACTGATTAGAGCATGTTACTAAAAAAGGCAGAAACCTAGGTTTGATGCATCTGAGTGCCAGTTCAGAGTGTTTTGTGCCACTTTCACTGATGGTCCTGTATATATTTTTTCTAAATCATTACAATTACTTTAGGAAGTAAGCAAATTTTATCCCAGCATTGGACTTTGGAAGACTACGTATGAGAATGCTCCCTGATGTAAAATGTAAAACTCATATTACACTTAAGGGCCAGCTTCTACCTCCTCTTCCTCTTTCATTTCTTTCTTTTCCCATTATTTAGTCTTTTGTTTTTATTTCACAGGGTGTAAGTGGGTTTTTGTTCCATGGATGAATTAACTGTAGAGTGGTGAAGTGAGGGTTTTTCCTTTACTTGTCACCTGAGTAGTATACATTGTACCCAGTGGGTACTCTGTGACCCCTCGCCCCTCCCTTTGCTCCACTCCGTGTGACCAGGAATAGCGATGGTTTAGCTCCCACTTCTACGAGAGTACATGCGGCATTTGTTTTCGTTTCTGAGCTACCTCACTTAAAATAATGGCTTCTAATTCCATTTCTATCCCAAGCAATTTTTTTTTAGTCAAAGGATATAGCCATTCATTTCTTTTCAAATCAGTGCAATCTTACACAATAGCAGTACAAAATCATATGAAAAATTAAAGTTGTATATGAATTTTTACAGCATCAATTTCAAAATTATTGTTCGTTCTTATTCAGCCTGCAGCACATGATTTAAGATTTCTATATTGAGGATGAGAAAACTGTTTACAGGGTAGTTCTGGTCATGTTGTCGTTGGGCTGGATTGGTAATCATGACAACAAATAATTAAAATAGTCTTAACCTAGTTTGATATAGATAGTGGCTTTTAATGCCAATAGGAATCAAGTGGTATAGTGAAATTCAACTTCCGTTGTATTGTTGGGAATTGATTGTAACTTTCATTTGTTGAAAGCCTTAACTTTATATAGTAAAGAAAAATTTATCAATCCTTTTCTATTGTATCAGTATACAACTATAATGCACTGATTTGTTTAGTTCCTTGAGTTTGAATGGCAAAGATACTTGTTTCAGTATCAGTTTTGAGTCTGGAGGAACAATTTATGAGAGTGATTAAACTATGGGGTTTATTCTATTTTATTTTATTTTATGTTATTTATTTTTGGTCTATTTTTCCAGCACTGAATAATTTTAATTTTAAAAATTTTTTAAATTATTGTTAATGTTTTAATATATTTTTTAAAATTCATAATATTAGGAGGTACACATATTTTGTTTACGTACTTTGTCTTGCTATGGTTTGAGCCAAAATTATAAGTATTCCCTTCACCCCCATCCCCTGTTCCAAACTTGCCTTTTGTTAAAATTTACTTCCATACGTGCACTGAAGTGTTGATTGATTAGTTTCAATTTGGTATTGGGTGCATGTGTTTATTTCTCTATTCTTGTGTTATTTCTCTTAGAAAAAAGGTTTTCAGTTCTATCCGGGTTTTGTCACCTTGTGGGGTACCTTTTAAACATTTGTTTATTTCCTAGTGGTTTTTCAATTTTCAAATTTTAATCCACAGGATTCTGAAAATACAGAACAGAGAATCCAGTCACTTATCAGCTCATTAAAACACATGGTGTATGACTATATATGCCGTTGTCTGTTTAAGGTAAGAAGCATTATATTTTTCAAATATAAAATCCTAGGTCCTCAATTTAGTGCAGCATATATATCATATTATAGCATAACTACCTACTAGAAAGGTATTGAAATTGGCATTTTTGATATTTTTCAAGAAAAATATTCATTATTAACTGGAATGTCTTACGGCATTCTGGGATGTAGTGGGAAGAAAGTGACAAATGGGGGGAGAGCTCCGCTGGACATTCTAGTAAGTCGCTAAAGGAGAGACGGGCGTAGATTACGTGGCTCATTCTCTACCAGGGCTTCTCGTCGCAGTATAATCGACATATTGGGCTATGTGATTCTTTGCTGTGAGCTACTGTTCTGTCTATTTTAGCGTGTTTATCAGCGTCCCTGGACTCTACCAGCTGATCCAAATAACCTCCATATAGCCAATTAGGAGAATTAAAAATCTTTCTAGACATTGCCTAATGTTTCCTACGTTGGCAAACAAAATCATCTTTATAAATTTTTTTGGAGCTTATAGAAAATACAGACGCTATTTTTTTTTAAATGTCTTTGTGTATAGCTTAAGACATAATGCTGAAGAAGAGCTTTGTAAAGACAATCAAGTTTGAGAAATAGAGTTAGTATAGTTCAATTGAATAGGCCTCTTAGAATTTTTTTTTTTTTTTTGAGACAGAGTCTCACTATGTTGCCCTCAGTAAAGTGCTGTGGCATCACAGCACACAGCAACCTCAAACTCTTTGGCTTAAGCGATTCAATTGCCTCAGCCTCCCAAATAGCTGGGTCTACTGGTGCCCGTCACAACGTCCAACTATTTTGTTGTTGTTGTTGCAGTTGTCATTGTTGTTTAGCAGGCCTGGGCCAGGTTTGAACCTGCCAGCCCTGGTGTATGTGGCTGGTGCCCTAACTGCTGAGCACAGGCACCAAGCCTTCTTTGAACATTTTTTTAAAAACATACAGGGTGGAGCCTGTGTCTCAGGGGGTAGGGCGCCGGCCTCATATACTGAGGGTGCTGGGTTGAAACTCTGCCCCAGCCAAACTGCAACAACAACAACAACAAAATAGCTGGGCGTTGCGGTGGGAGCCTGTAGTTCCAGCTGCTTGGGAGGCTGAGGCAAGAGAATCTCCTAAGCCCAGGAGCTGGAGGTTGCTGTGAGCCATTAAGCCATGGCACTTGACCAAGGGCGACGAAGTGAGATTCTGTCTCTAAAAAAAAAAAAAAAAATTAAAAAAAAATCATTTGTTGGGCTCAGTTTTAATTTGTATAAAATGGGGAATTATAAGCAAATGATGTTAAAGCCATTTTGTCGCTAAAGCACAATGGTGTTAGACATGAGGACAACCTGCAGAGGATAAAGTGTCATCGGTTGTAGAGCTCATGATATTCCAAACACTTGTACACTGCGTTATCTTATGTAATACTTAACATTTTTTATTATAAACATAAAACTTAAAAACGTTTTCAGTAAGAGTTTCAAACTTTATAGAACTATATAGAAAACATCTGAAAGCTTCATTTCACCCTCTCCACCTCATGTTCCTTTGTTAGAGCAAATCAGTTCAAAGTCTGATTTGTTCCTTATAGTTCATTTCTTCTCTCAAGATACATGTACACACAAATATAGAGAGTTTTTAAATTTTCCTTGATAGATGGTTTGCTCTGTAATTTCTCTTTTGTTGCAGTACATCCTGACATTCTTTGCATGAGTGTAAATCTATTAACTTCATTATTTTGAGTAATGGTTTGGTATTCTATAATAAGGTCATATATTACTTTATCTACTGCTACCTTGGTGGATATTAGATTATTCATATATTTTTGGCATTCTGAATAACTACAGTGAATATCTTATTGTAGCTCATTCATCTTTATGTACCTGTGTATTTCCACTCAGTAGATTTCTGTAAATTTAATGGCTGGTCCAAGGATTGTACTTTTTACATTATCAGATTGCTTTCTGAAAGTTTTTTTTTTACCAGTTAATACTTCTGTCCTTATAGTAATGAAGGTATTTCCTTATCTCCTTCCTTGCATCCTTGTCAACCCTGGATATTGTCAGTCTTTTAAATTTTTACTGAGCTCTAGTTTATAAATGATATGTTACTATTCTAGCTTCACTTTGTTGTTTTTAAAGTTATTTTTAGGGCGGTGCCTATGACTCAGCGGGTAGGGCGCTGTCCCCATATACTGAGGGTGGCAGGTTTGAACACAGCCCCGGCCAGCTAAAACAGCAGTGACAACTCCAACAAAACATAGCCGGGCCTTGTGGCAGGTGCCTCTGGTCCCAGCTGCTTGGGAGGCTGAGGCAAGAGAATCACCCAAGCCCAAGAGTTGGAGGTTGCTGTGAGCTGTGTGACGCCACAGAACTCTACTGAGGGTGTCAAAGTGAGACTCTATGTCTCAAAAAAATAATAAAAATTTTTTTTTAAAAAGTTTGTACCTTTCTCCCTTACCTTGCCATATTTGTCTATTTTCTTGTTATTTTCAAAACTAAGCTTTTATTTTATATAGAACAAGTCTACTTTGTTGTAATTATGCTTTTATTTTTTAATCGTTAGATTTACTTACTTTTTGATTTTTATGTCTAGATTATTGCATTTGTATGAGTATTTTTTTAAATGTAGTTTTAATATTTCAAAATTTTCTAGTGAATAATGTTAAACTACAAAGTTTCATTTTGGTTAGTCTTGTAATAATGTATTTAATGCTTTTTTATTTTCCTTCCTAATACCTCTACACTAAAATATATAGTAATTTATGAAAATGTTATGGAGCTACAGTTATTTTAAGCTGTTCCAAATCCATTTTGGAAGTGAATATGTTATTAATAAATACTATTGTTAAAAAAATGTTTTGAGTCAAAAGACAGTGTAAATTTCCTTCTCAATCATTCCATAGATCAGTAACTTTTCTTATTAGGAGTTTCTTGCTCATTTCTAACTTATGTATTTGTACCTTAGTTTATACCCACAGTCTTTATTTTTAGTACTATAGTATATTTGCTGATGAAATTTGAATCCTTATGTCATATATTTTATAATGAAAGTAAGGAGGATAAATATTCAGTAGCACCATGATTTAGCACATCAGTGAAGCACAGTGAGGCTACTTCTTTGAGGTCACTTTGCCTTCTCTAAAGCATTAAATTAGGCTAAAGGCAGATTTCGTTAGAGTAGGAAAGGGGTTGAACATCTTAACTTCCTTAATATTTAGTGTGCAAGTAGAATTTTTCACTGCATATCTTTAAGAATACTTTTCTATGTGAACAATTGAAAATCATTAAAAATAATTATGGCTTACAATTCTTAAGACATTTTTAATTGATGATGGCATATCTGTCTTATAAAATTCATATTTCTGAGTAATATTAAATTTAAACCTTTGCAGCATGAATTCAGCATTCCATAGTTTCAGCAATAAATAAAAATTCAGAAAGCACATTAATCATAAAGCCGTGAGATATAGTTCTCAAGATTTAACACTAGAACCTTACTTAGGATGGAACTAATTTCATGTTTTAGTGAAAGATTTTTGGTAGTCAGCATAACATTAAACTGTCTGCCAGAGTTCCTCTCATGCTGATTTTGCTGTTGTATTGGTCACAGCAGTAGGAACAATAGTCTTGAAAATAGAGACAGACTAGAATTATTAGTATCCACATCGTATTGAATTGCAGGCAAGTTGACCTGGAACAGAAAAATGATTGACTTGTTTTTGTAGCAAGAAATTTAGATTTTTAATAAACTAAACCAAATAGAGAAAGCTGGCTAGCCTTTTCACTTTAGATCATTAGCTAGGCCATTTTTTTTCTTTAAGAAATAAAAGTTTTAAATTCAGTTAAGTGTTTTAGATAATTATAGAATATTTTGCATATGTGGTTCCCCGAAACTTGTGATTGTAACAAACTATTTAGAAGTGACTACCTTTGCATGTCATTTCTTCGTCTCAGTTTTATCATTTGAAATAGGTACAAAATAATGAAAGTTGCTTTTACAGTATTAGCTTCCAGCTATATTGGGTGAGTGCACAGAAAATGGTTGGAAGGACAATTGGACAGTATGATGTATCTGTGGGAGTGCTTTCCAAGGCACGCCCCCCCAGTGGATGACTAAAGTCATGGCTAATGCAAACCCTATAGAATACTAGGCTTTTTTCACTACATACATACCTGTGATTAAATTTAATTTATAAATTAGGCACAGTAAGTGATTAACAACAACAAACTAGTATTAAAATGGAACAGTTGTAACAATGTATGATAATATGATATTGCACTTCTCTCTCTGTCTCCTCCAACTCTTACTGTACTCTGCTCACCTTCCTTGTGATCTGTGGATCTGATGACTGAGATGGCTCCTAAGTGACTAATGCACAGGTGGCACGCAGCCTGGAGCCACTGGACACAGGGACATTCATGTCCCGGGCAGGACAGAGTCAGAGGGGCTTCCTCTCATCATGTTCTTCAGAATGGCTGGCAGCTTAACACTTAGGAATTGTTTATTTCTGGGGGTTTTCATTTAATATTTTAATCCACAATTGACCACAGGTAACTGAAATCATGGAAAGTGGACTATTATATTCTTACTGTTTTCCATTCCATGTGAAAATATTATCTCAGAGTTCTGAAGTGGATGGAAAGAATGTCTGGTGGGATATGAGGAAAAATTTTTTCATGCAAATACCTTGCAAGTTAATGTCTACGTACCTCACCTTGTCTCCTTTCCCAAATGAATCTGTTCACTCATTGAGTAAAATTTAAATATTGCTAACATGACATGATTGTATTTACTGTAAAAATAATTTAATTTGGATTCTGTTATTTTTTCCTTTCAAAATATGTTTTCTTATATTAAAAAAGTGGAAATTATCTCATTGGATGTTTAGAAATTTTATAACTTGGAGCTACTAAAGCAAATCTTGATAATTGAGCTAATTTCCTTCTGCTTAAGTAACTTTGACACATTCAATATTATATCTAATCCTTTGAGTTTTCTGAAAATACAGTTAAATGTGCATAGAATTGTTCATTAAAGTGAATTACTTAGCTTCACGCACAAAAATGAGTGCCCAGATTCTATGCTACATCACCTCCTTGGACATTAAAGCAGGATTGTTCTCCATAAGGTAACATTCTCACCTTCTATCGTATTTTGTACTTTTAATTAAACATATTTGACAGCAATGAATGTGGTAGAACAGAAATAAAATGAATGAATTACAGTAAAACCTCCATAGTTGACCACCTCCCAACATTGGCCACTTTCTTATGTTACCCTAATTTTCATAGACTGGACAGGCACAACATGTAAACACATCCGTGCAGTGCGCCTAATTCCCTTTTGTTGACCACCTCCATGTGTTACAGTCCCTTGGGTGGTCAGCTTACAAAGGTTCTACTGTAATTTGAAGACAAAATGCATGTTTTTGTGAACCAAAATTTAAGGACTAGGCTTTTCCAAAGATAAATTTTATAAAGCAAGATATCTGTCATTCTTTGCAGGCTGATCAGTTGATGTTCGCTTTGCATTTTGTCCGAGGCATGCATCCTGAACTTTTTCAAGAAAATGTAAGTTAAATTTTAAAAGTACATTTTAGGTTATATAAAAATGGGTGGATTTATAGTTAGATTAGAAGTTATTTAGTCTAGAAATTTTATATGAATGTATTAATCTTTTAGCAAGTTAGAAATTTAGTGCCAGATGCCAATCTGCTCCCCTCTGAGTGAGCCTAACATCCCGGAGTGATAGTAAGGCAGGGAAGGAAATCTAACTTACTGTGCCGCGTAGATTTTTCTGCCCTTAGGGCACCCGAAGAGTCAGCCTTTTTATATTCCCTGCCCTAGGAGTGGAACTGATAAATAGAAGTGAGACAATATTGGTATATAACTACATAATTTATTACTTTCACTGTCTTGTCGAGAGTCAGCAAGTGAAGCATTAGGGTGGCTGGTTTTCAGACGTTTCCTTGAGCCTACAGGTTTATGTTCATTTTTTATGTATAATTTATTTTCCTTGTCCATGATATTATTTCTAGTTGCCATGTAACGCCCTCTCAAATTTCCAAAGAACCTCTCTCATGCTACAGCTAAACCATCTCTATTTCCAGTTTTTAAGAAAATTTATTTGCAAGTGATTTTTCTCATTGTTTTGCTATTATCATAAAGTAAGAATCCAGTAGCCAGGGTGCCAGGGGATGGCAAATGGACAGTGCTCTACTTGGTTAGATTTTAACTGTCTTCTAAGTGGCTTTCATAGTTAAAAGAGTACAGATCATGTACTGTTCTACCTATATTTTCTTTGTTCTCTAACTCCACATGCCCTGGCTGACTTATTAACTTGATGCTTTTATTTCCACTGTTAACATTGATGCGTTTCCCTCTTCCTATATAATGTTTCTTGGGCTTTTTTAACCATAATCAGAATGTTCTGTGTAATATAAAACTACACTCCCTATTTTCCCTCCTATAATATAGATAAATTATGCTTGAGAAAGAAACTATTTTTCTCTGACTCTCATCTTATGGTAGTAATCATTCCTGTTCTACTTATTTGTGAGTAGGGTGGCCAGGTGAGTGGCAGCTCAAAGTATGTTGCTTTGGTAATTTTTACCCACTGCTCTCAAATTTTTATAGATTTTGTATATTTGCTGATCAATGTGTGACAGATAGTAGTCGTTATTGTCTAACTAGGGAGATCCCTGGATGAAGACAGGGATTTTTTCTTAGAATGTTAAATTTCATAACACTTGATTAATACTGACTCTGTAGTGAAAAAATGAATAATGTCAATCTTCTTCCAATGTATGGAAGAGGATAAATTAATAGAAGTATTTCTCTTAATTTTCCTAACACATACAATTTTTTAATTTTTAGGGTCCCTTACCACTTATTTATTATTGAAAAAGAACAAATTAACAGGTGGCAGCAAATGTTAATTGAATACAACAATTACATTTTTAGATGTTGAGAATCACATATTTTTTAAATAAAATTATTCCTGTCTGATTTCATATTAATATTGTATACTATTATATGAACTCATTATGTTAATGTACTAGAAGAAATGAGAAGACATGAAAGGAGGCTTTTGTATGTCATTGTAAGCCACCTTATATGGAAATTAAAATAATTTTATTGACTGGTTATGATTTTTATATTTTTTGTGTTCTTCATATTTTTACCCAATAGGAGTGGGAAACGTTTACGGGTGTGGTTGTTGGAGACATGTTGCGGAAAGCTGTAAGTTAAAATAATAAAATTTTAATAATTCACTCACCAATGCAGTGCCTGTAGCTCAGTGGGTAGGGCGCTGGCCACATACACCAAAGGTGGTAGGTTCGAACCCAGGCTGGGCCTGCTGAACAACAATGACAACTCCAATCAAAAAATAGCCAGATGTTGTGGTGGGTGCCTGTAGACCCATCTGCTCAGGAGGCTGAGGCAAGAGAATCGCTTGAGCCCAGGAGTTTGAGGTTGCTGTGAGCTGTGATGCTATGGCACTCAACCCAGGACAACAAAGTAAGACTCTGTCGTCTCAAAATAATAATAATAATAATGATAAAAATAATAATTCACTCACTGAGAAAATAGTACTAGCTTTGGCTTCACAAACTATTCCTCTGAATAGGAATTTTAAATTATTGTTGAAAAGATATTTTGATTAGGGGCGGCACCCATGGCTCAGTGAGTGGGGTGCCGGCCCCATATGCTGGAGGTAGCAGGTTCAAACCCAGCCCCGGCCAAAAACGCCAAAAAAAAAAAAGAAAAGATACTTTGATTAAAGTATTATGTCCTGGCTTTTATTGCCCTTCTGTAAAATGGACTTAAGTATGTGATTTGGCTTTGAAGACATTTTCTTTGGGGAATAATATTAAATACCAAGAAGGTAATGCAGCTTCCTTTTCTAAGTACATAAATAAATCTTTACTCCAAGATTTATTTTATTTTATTTTATTTTTTGAGACAGAGCCTCAAGCTCTCACCCTGGATAGAGTGTTGTGACATCACAGCTCACAGCAACCTCCAACTTCTGGGCTCAAGCGAGTCTCCTGCCTCTGCCTCCCAAGTAGCTGGGACTACAGGCGCCCACCACAACGCCCAGCCATTTTTTTGGTTGCAACCATCATTGTTGTTTGGCGGACCCAGGCTGGACTCAAACCCACCAACTCAGGTGTATGTGGCTGGCGCCTTAGCCCGTTGAGCCACAGGCGCCGAGCCTAATTTTATATTTTTAAGAAAATCAAATCTAACAACTTAAAAAAATTTCTTACATAACTAAAACTTCATTTAAATTTAGCTTTTTCTTTAATAATTTTCTTTTTAAATACATAATAGATAATATTCTTTAATGCAGTACACCCAAAATATAACAAAGAACTTAGATCTTGTCTAAAATGCAAGGTATGATTTTAAAATACAACTTTTATGACATTTAAGTTTTTCTGAAATTTCATGAAAGATTAAGTACAATGAAAAAAATGACTCCAACATTTCCTTAAATAGTTCTTCATAACTTAGATTACGTAGATTTTTAGCATGGTGACTTGTAAAATATATAAAAAGTAAATACTATGTAGGATGAGTATTTTTCACAATGGTATTCATAATAATAGCTAGCCTTTTGCTATTTTTTAAACTCTTGAATTTTACCAAATATAGTAAGGAAGCAATTGCTTTTATTAAAGGACTCTCAACAAAGAATACGTGATCAACTTCCATCTTGGATAGATCAGGAAAGAAGCTGGGCAGTAGCAACATTAAAGGTACTCCTTTTCTATTATAAGGGATATTTTAAATTTTTCTATAACTTGAGTTATTTCTATTGACACTTTGTATGTGCTACTTACTCAAACTCAGAGTTGATATTTTTGTAAATGGAACATAAAGCCCCTCAGTAAAAGACACCAAAGAATTATTGTGATTAGTCCTTTAATCAATAATTAGTTTATTAAGGATTTCATTTAAGAAATATTAATAGAATGTCACAGTGTTGTTTTTTCTCTCTCTCTCTCTCTTTCTGTCTCTCTTTCCCCACCCCAGGATAAGTTAGGCTGTGAGGATGGAAACGTAGGGTAAGATAAATCAGTGTAGAGGCCTAACTTTGAGCAGCTCTGTGTTCTGTAGTTTACGCCAAATCTAATTGGGGGTGGTGGAAGACAAACATACTTCTCTGTAAACCACACAGACGTGTTTTCACTCTTTCCTTCCTCCCTGCACTTTAACTGTTGTAACATTTGGTAGCACATGGGAAAAGCCAGTAAGAGTAGCTAGCGTTGATTGATGGTTTACTATGTTCAAGGCATTATGATTTTCAACGTTACTAGGAAGCTACGGTTACTCTCCCCATTTCACAAATGAGAAAACTAAGGCACAAAGAGACTTTGCTTATGGTGACTTGGGAAATAGAACCAGGATTAAAAATTGTGCTTTTGTCTCATAGTTTGAGCTCTTTATTACTACCACTGTTTACCACCTTTATTTCATAAATATTTGTTGAGTAAAATAGATGGATCCTGTTTTCTTTAATCATGTATTTGGTACTTACTACATGTCAACATAATGCCAGTGACAAGGAGTCTTTAACTGACCAAACTTTAATTGGACCCCAACCTGTGCAGGCCAGTGCCTGCCCTCTGGTCGCCTTGCCCCGTCTTCACCAGGAATTCTGTTAGGTTGTTTCTGCCAGAAGACCCCTCACACCTGATGTTGTGTTTTGGTAATTTTCCATCTGCTGACTGCCACTCTATTCTTGGCTGTAAATTTTCACTTGCTGATGCTGTGTTTGGAATTGAGCTCTATTCTATTCTCAGGTCTCTTTTCCCTGTTGGAAATAGTCCCCGTATAAAACCTGTTTTTACTACTTTTAACTATTGTCCAGCTCTGTTTTTTCTTTTACATCTGTGGAATGACACATGTATATTTTATAATACTAAAAAAAAACTTACATGATATAGAACATAATTACCTCATGGTAATTATATACCCCTAGTGACTTAACCCAATGTCTAACAAGCACCCAGAGAGCTTCCTAGCTCTGCTGTAGAGCCCATCTCAGCTGTCTCCCAGACACGTCTGATTGCATCATGGGTGGCACACCTAAATTAGGAGCCACGGGGCCTCATATGCTGGTCGTCACTAAAGTTAACAGACCACCATCAAGTGTTGTCCTAACAGGCTTAGATCATTTATTTAAAAATAGCAAGATAGGCTCAGCACCTGTGGCTCAGCAGGCTAAGGCACCAGCCACGTACACCTGAGCTGGTGGGTTCGAATCCAGCCGAGGCCCGCCAAACATCAATGAGGCTGCAACCAAAAAATGGCCGGGCGTTGTGGCAGGCGCCTGTGGTCCCAGCTACTTGGGAGGCGGAGGCAAGAGACTCGCTTGAGCCCAGGTGATGCCACAGCCCTCTATCCAGGGTGACAGCTTGAGGCTCTGTCTCAAAAAAAAAAATAGCAAGATAGAAATCAGTTAATTTTCTGCTGTGTAAGTTTCATTTTAGTTAAGTTACATAATGATAATTTGGATACTATTATTAGAATAGAAATGCTGTCCTTTCGAATATAATGGATTATTTAGATATAAATATGTATGTCTGGATAAATCATTTTTATATACTTGATTTATGTTTATATTACATAAATTTTATACTTTAAGTATAGATTTTCTGAATTCCTTATTATTTTCATTAATAATTCTCCATATATACCAGTGGTTCTCAACCTTCCTATTGTTGCGGCCCTTTAATACAGTTTCTGTGGGTCACGACCCACAGGTTGAGAAGCACTGATATACACAGATTTACATTTTTGATTTCACAGCCCATTCTAGAAAAAAAAATTGGGAAAAGTGAACACTGTTGGAGGTAAAAAGAATAAATATATTTGGGGAAACCTCTGAAATTACATTATCTAAAGTAAATATTGAATGCCAAATAGAAATTTATGAGGTAGTAAAGAGGATTAGAATGTTAGAGGCAGAAGAAACATATTTACAAATGGGGGCATAAATGAGTAGGATTTAGAAAAGCATGTTTGTTAAGGATTTGATATTGTTACAGAAAACCAAAACTGGAAAGAAGTTAAGACTATGAAAATAAATTTTATTCAAAAGAACTGTTGCCTTAGGGGAAAAGAGACTTCAGTATAGAACTGAGCTCAATTCTGGATATAGTATGGACAAGTGGGAATTTATAGCCAAAGGGCAGGGGCTGTGACAAGGCTCAGTGGATGGAAAATTGCTATGAGGAATGTCAGGGCTGAGTGTGGATACTGACTAAATTAATTTTGCAGGATTCTTGCTGAAAGGAGACCACGATGATCAGATACCAAGAGTGAGGGTTAAAGAATTTGTTTGGGGCTTAGCACCTGTGGCTCAATGGGCTAAGGGGCCAGCCACGTACACCTGAGCTGAATTCAGCCCTGGCTCGCCAAACAACAATGATGGCTGCAAACAAACAAAAAAAATGGCCGGGTGTTGTGGCGGGCGCTTGTAGTCCCAGCTACTTGGGAGGCAGAGGTAGGAGACTCGCTTGAGCCCAGGAATTGGAGGTTGCTGTGAGCTGTGATGCCATGGCACTCTGTTAAGGATGACAGCTTGGGGCTCTGTCTCAAAAAAAAAAAAAAAAGAAAGAAAAGAAAAGAATTTGTTTGGGTATTAAGAGTAGGAATTTTTTCTTGCAAAAGTAGCCTAAGAAGATTCATGTTAAAACTAGAGGAAAGGATGTGAAGCCCAAGATTGAGGCATAGTGAAAACAATAAATAAAACAAAAAACAAAACAACAACAACCTCAGAGGAGCCTGACCAATATTGTTAGAGAGTTTTTGTAAAAACTTGATATGAAACTTGACGAATTTAACATGGCAGTCTTTAAAATGTGTGCCTAGGGCGGCTCCTGTGGCTCAGCGAGTAGGGCGCCGGCCCAATATACCGAAGGTGGCGGGTTCAAGCCCGGCCTCGGCCGAACTGCAAAAACAAAAAAAAAATAGCTGGGCGCTGTGGCGGGCACCTGTAGTCCCAGCTACTAGGGAGGCTGGGGCAAGAGAATCGCTTAAGCCCAGGAGCTGGAGGTTGCTGTGAGCAGTGTGACGCCACGGCACTCTACCCAGGGCAATAAAGTGAGACTCTGTCTCTACAAAAAAAATAAAATAAAATAAAATAAAATGTGTGCCTGGTTTTAATGAACCATTTCTTTTCTCCACCAGGTGGAGATAGCTAGATACAAATGTTTCACGTAGAAAAAAGATTTGATAACTTGCAAATATTGATTTAGTACTACTTTGAAAATATTTTATTTAATTCTGAATTTAACATTGGATGAGTCTAATAGAGTACTGTTGCAAACCTACAAATGATTAGACACACCAACGCAAAGTAGAAAACAAGTACTACATAGCTACAATAAATAATTCTTGTTTGCTTTTTTAGTTTAAAAAAAATACGTGTTTATATACATTGCTCACTATATATGGTTATTTTTATTTTCGTTTTTTTAGATTGCGCTCCCCAGTCTTTATCAGACCCTCTGCTTTGAAGATGTAGCTTTGTGGCGTACTTACTATCATAATTCAATGTGTGAGCAAGAGTTTCCATCTATTCTTACCAAAAAAGTTTCCTTATTTCAGCAGGTAAAAATTAGTGTTATTTAAATGAGAAAATGTGTTTAATGTTTTTCTTATTATTCAGAAGCCATTTAAATGAAAACTTTTCCTTTTAGGGGGGGTTACTTAACTTTTAATTAATTATGTGCAAAAGGGCTTTTGGTTTTGCCTCATTATTCAGTTAAATCAGTGGAAAATTTCTGGCTAGGATGTCTTTCCTGTAGCTTTCTTACTCCCTCTGTCTCCAAACCAAAGGGAATCTTGTAATACAAAAAATGTCTTTTTGGAAGAAACTAAAATGCAAATTGTATGGGTTCTACACTTATATTTCTTAGCATTCTACCTAAAGAATAGACCTAACAGTGAGGAACAGGGGATTTTTTCAGATTCTATTTCAAAATAGAATAATGAAACCTAATCATAGGTTCCACTCATTTTTTTTGCGAGTCAAAAAGAGTTTGACTCTCCTGGAAAGCAGGAGAGCTCTCCAGAAGTTGACCCTGTAGGAAATGACCCTTCTGTCTGGATCTC
Source organism: Arctocebus calabarensis (assembly GCA_963573935.1). Lineage (NCBI taxonomy): Eukaryota > Metazoa > Chordata > Mammalia > Primates > Lorisidae > Arctocebus > Arctocebus calabarensis. The sequence goes on from CAUYON010032530.1 coordinate 20,664, forward strand.
TTCTCCAGGGTGTTAGCTGGGGGATCTCTATATACCGTGTATTTTCTTTCTCCAAATGTGCTTTGAAAACAAAAACAAGATAAAACAAAAAAAGGGAAACAACTAAAAAAAAATCATTTGAAAATATAAACATCTAGGAATATCATAGATATACATGATTTAACATATAGCGATTTGAAAATTTTAGCCAAGATTTCTCTGTTTGCCTTCACCAGAAATGCTTACCTACATATCACTTTCTTCACTTGCCATTTAGCCCTTAATTAGATCCTGCCAACATAGCTAACCTATGTTTTCTTTTGATGATAAGCTTGAGGAAGTAAATGAATTTTAACAATATTTTGGATACTAACAAAGTATTTTGGAATATCCCTATTATGATAGTTTCAATCAGAGTAAATATTTTGGAAAATGATATGTTCGTATATTTTGCTAAATATTTGTTTAATTAGTATTTATTGTTGTTTAGATAGAAGTGTTTTACTCTTAAAAATATTCTGCACTTTCTTTTAAGGTTCTTGTGGTACAGGCTCTAAGACCAGACAGATTACAAAGTGCCATGGCTCTTTTTGCCTGTAAAACTCTGGGTAAGTATAATACTTTTCAAGAACTAGACCACTGGCCTGAATTATTTATTTTTAATTTACATTTTGGTGAGTTTAATTTAGAAATGTTTTAAATTCATTCTACTTATTTTATAATGTCTATTCGTTTTAGAAAAAGAATTCTCTATGTTGGAATTAATCATATGCAACGTAAAATTGAATTGGATGCATAATTGACATCCAATATTTAATAAAGGTTTTTGAGGATTTAAAAAATATTTTCATATAGGAGCATTTTAGACATTTGTCCATAATTTGAATTACAATGTAGGCAATCAAATATTTACACCAAATCTGTACTGCATAAGTACTACTTGTAGTCACATTTTCATGAAAAATTTAGTCAAAGATAGATGAATTTTCGTATACCATAGTCTTGGGAATAAAGTCTTCAAAATGAGTTATTTTTGCTATATCTAAAGCAAAAACTCAACAATTTGTCCTTTCAAACATAAATTTTATAGCATATTCCTATTAAGCATTTGGAATAGTCTTGTTTAAAGAACTAAAAGTTGTTACCTATTTGGAAATAATTCCATTTTTACAAGAAAAGTTTAGGAAAAAAGTATATCAAGGAGAAATTATGAAATAGATTTTACTTGAAACAGAGAAATCATTCGAGAATCATAGATCGTACACCACGGCAGCCACCAGAGAGAGCCGAGCTATAGCTCTGTGCTAACTCCTGGCCGTGGACCTCAGGCAGGGCCACAAGGTGACCAAAAAGACAAGCAAGCTGAGACCAGCTGCCCTGGTGGATGCCTCACCAAACACACCAAGGTTGGGCAAGGTTGTGCATGATTTGAGAGGTGTCTGGCCTCACCCCACATGAGCGATGTCCCACAGAGTTTCTTAAAGTCTCACCAACAATCAAGCCTTCACATTCATCAAGGAAAAAATGGGGGCACACATCTATGCCAGGAGGCCTCCAGGGGTCTGAGCGAGGCCCTGGCCACAACGAGGAAGGCAGCTGCCAGAAAGGACTAAGCCTCCTTCACTCCGTGGATAATACATGTAAAACCTTCAGAGAAATGCAACAAACAAGAAAGAAATCAGGGATCTTCAATGTCTAAGTCGTAGGAGATTTTAGAATTAGAGTGGAAATGAAAAGTCTGGCGTAGTTAAAACAGTATGCTGACAGTTAAAAAAATTCTTTATTTCCACTAATTTTTTCATATATATACATATGAAATTTTATATAGAAACTTTATTATTAATTGTAACTTATGTATATTTGAATCAAGTAAGACTAACATCATATATATATTTCCTCTAAGTTATAATTTCTCATATAAACAGTTTAGCACAGAAATGTATGAAATGGAAAAAATATTGGACCTTCCATGCTTACCATTGAAAAGCTTTGTAGTAAATATATATACGTGTATAATGTATATATATAATGTAGAATAATTCTCTTGTTAACAGGTAAATCTATTATATTTGAATATTTCAGGGTACTATTTTGAGGAATTATCTCTTAGCATCAGATTATCAGTTTGACCCTAGTGAACATACTCTTCATTTAAATTTGAATGTTTATAATGGTAATAATCATAGCTAACACTTAAATGGCTCATATTTATATACCAGGTAGAAATTTAATACTATATATGTTATCAGTTCCTTTAATCCTCACAGTAACCTTATAAAGTAAGTGGTATTTTTATACCAGTTAAAGATGAAGAAACAAGATCATACAGCTAATGAATGACAGAATTCAAACTCCAAAGCCTTTATTTTTAGTAAATACTGAAATAGTCAAACTTATTCTCAGTTTAAAAGGTATATTGTTGTCAGAATGGTAACCTAAGTCTTAAAACTTAAAGTTGTGCCTTATATACATCCGTCCTCATTTTAACCTACTGTGTATAGTTCCCTACAGCTGCCATCACAAAGTACCCCCAACCTTGTGGCTTAACACAACAGCAGTTTATTGTCTCACAGTTCTGCAGACTAGAAGTCTGAAATCAAGGTGTCGGCAAGGGTATGCACTCTCTGAACCCAGGGAATCCTTTCTTGCCTCTTCTTGGAGTCTAGTAGTTTGTTCACTATCTTTGGTGGTTTTTGGCTTGCAGTTGCTCAACTCAAATCTCTACCTTCATTTCCACACATCATTTTCCCTGTGCATGTCTTTATATGGTTGTCTTCTTGTAAGGACATAAACCATAGTGGACTGAAGTATACTGTACCAGGAGTGTCTAACCTGTGGCCCATAGGCCACATGCTGAGTATTTGAGGACTGTTTTTTGCTTATTTGTGGTGTTGGATATCTTGAAAAGTACACAGCGACCTTTTATTTTTCTCATCAGCTTTTGTTAGTGTTTGTGTAGTTAATGTGTGGCCCAAGGCAACTCTTATTCTTCAAGGTTGAATACCCCTGCATGACCTCAGCAGAAGTTTACTAATTATATCTGCAGTTACCCTATTTCCAAATAAGATTATATTCTGAGGGTCTGGGGTTAGAACTTCACCGTATCACTTTTTTATTGATTTAACTCATAATACCTGCCAACCCTGATTTTCATGTGATGACCGTCTTCTGCCTCATCCTTCATGATATGCATGTGCATACACACACATACCCTCCTTTACCTTTGTTTGTTTTCCTCTATAACTGTTTTTACTATCTGATGTATTGTTATTTTTTGTTTATTAATTGTCCAGTAACTGTAATACATGCCACACAATGGCATAAACTTTGTTTTATAGTTGTGTCCCCAATGTCTTAAATAGCTTCAGAAACATACAGGCACTATAAGTGTTTGTTAAATCAGTGACTACCTTCCTAATTGATTCTCCTTACTTTGATTTTGCTTCCTTTTCAGCCCCTTCTCTTCAGGAGGTTATATGGTCTTTAAAAAATCTAAATGGAATCTTTCTTGTATAAAATCTTCAAGGTCTTCTAGAAACATTTAAAATGAAATCAGGTTCCTTATCTAGGATTACAAAACCTCACCCACAGCCTGGCCCCCCTGCCCCAGTCTCTCCAACCTCACCTTGTCCTCCTCTGACTTGTTCAGTGTGCAAACAAGTCTTAGGGGCAAAACAGCCCGAGGCCTCTCTGTTGCCCTATATTTTCCCTCCTTTTCTTTTCATGAATGGCTCCTCTGTATCATTCTAATATTAGCTTAAAATGCTGCATTTCCAGAGCTGTCTTAGGCTATCTCATAAGTACCAGCACATTAACCTGATTTATTTCTCTGCGTAGCACTTATTACTATTGGATATAGTTCTGGTTTGTCTGTGTATTTATTGCCTATTCCTATAACTCAATTGCAAACTTAAGTAAATGAGTCAATTTTTAACGAAGCCCTTAAAAGTTTATCCTTTTGCCACATGTTTAGTCTTTAAAAATATGGTCTTTGTGCAGCATGGCATATGACCTTGCTTATTGATTTCATAGTTTGAATCTCTATCAGTTCTTTGGAATATTCAGTTATGGTACTATTTTTGTCTCCAGGTCAAAAGACATTTAAGGTTTAATGGCATTAACTGAAATCCTCATGATATTCATATATTCAAATGCTTTAAAAGTTTAATATACTTGTAAAACCATGCTATCTATTTCTAAGCAAATATTATATTTATTGTATGGCTGCATTACTGTATTTGGTCAAATAGATTTATTAATATATTTTTATGTTAAATTGGAGTTTTTATTATATGATTAAGTTTAAAAAATTCAAAATGCTAGAGAACGATAAGCACTTACCTCTTTTTAATCAAATTCTAGAGATTTGATTCCAAATGTAGTTTCTTGGCTTGGCGCCTGTGGCTGAAGCGGCTAAGGCGCCAGCCACATACACCTGAGCTGGCGGGTTCGAATCCAACCTGGGCCCGCCAATCAACAATGACGGCTGCAACCAAAAAATGTCCGGGCGTTGTGGCGGGCACCTGTAGTCCCAGCTACGTGGGAGGCAGAGGCAGGAGACTCACTTGAGCCCAGGAATTGGAGGTTGCTGTGAGCTGTGATGCCACAGCACTCTATCCAAGGTGAAAGCTTGAGGCTCTGGCTCAAAAAAAAAAAAAAAGTAGTTTCTCAAGCATCATTCATATAGAAAGATTTTAGTAAGTTTTAACAATCCTTTTTATATTCTATAAACTTTAAAATAGTAACTGTAACTTATAAAGATATCTTCATGAAATTAGTTTTGATTTGAAGATTTAAGTTAGTGTTAGCAGACCTCAAAGTTTTTAGACTTACCTGTTTAATGTATTTCTACAAAGAAAAACTTACTTACTAGCAAAATTTACTCCATTACTTTTTTAAAATAGTGGTTACCAGATAGAAATATTCTGACTTCTGCAATTCTGCTTTAATTTTGGATTTAGAAAACACAATCATTATTGGGTTTCAAGGCAGCTGCTGTCCCCTAAAATGTGTCAGGGTTTCAGGCAGATGCCTGGGTCCTAGGTTCTTGGAGTGCTCTTGGTTGAAAAAATGATTAAATACCCCAAAGTAAGACAAGCATGAAACAAAATTTATTGGAGAAGAAAAAGAGGTTTACAGAGTAAGAAAATCTACAAAGCAGGATAGATTTGCTATAGACAGTCAACGGCCTCCATTGCCAAGGCAAGTTGGCAAAGAGCCCAACAGTCCTGGGTTATGGCTGGCACTTCTCTTTTATAACCATCTGGTTCAGGTCTACCTCCTGGTTCAGAGGTCGCCTTGGAGCCAGAGTCTTATTGGACATGTGGGCCTCTCGTGAGACTCTCTGAGAGCCCATAGAAGGGGGGTGTGGACTGCATGATAATTAGTCTCGAGACTATCCTAGGTCACCTTTAAGACTCTGTTGTACCTGTCATTAGGCTGGAGAGTCTTCCACATCCTTTTGCATTTGGCACTCTGCGTTCTGATAGGTAGACTGGTGGTCCCTCCTCCCCAGGTTTCAGCAATCACATGGGGTGAAATTGAGATGAGTGACACCAAAATGAGTTCCTGGGACCTCCACCCTTGTCCTCCTTCCCCAGCAGAGCTGTTTTCTATTACCTAACACTATGAGCAAGGTATTAGTCTATGTATATTGAGAATATAAAGAGCTATGTTTCCATAAAGTGATAATAAGAACCAGCAAACCTTAAAACTTCTCTATCTAAAGGCTTTTTTTGAGGCATACAACTTTCCTAGTTTTATGGATAATCATTTACCTCTCTCATTCATGGTACTATGCTGTCCTGTTGTCTGTGGTACTATGGTACTATCCATAGCCCAATTTGTCTTGTAAAGTCTGGGTTTAAAGGGAAGGAAGACATAAGGATATGTGCATTCCTTTTCTGTTGCTCCCACAAATGTACCAGCTTTAAACCGTACCTATTTATTATCTTTTGTAGGTTAGAAGTCTTGTGGGCTCTCCAGATTTCTCCTCTCTAAGTCTCACAAGGTTAAATTATTGTTGGCCTTTAAAGCACTTATTGGGAGACTCTGGAAAGAATCCACTGCAGCCCCACGCAGTCACAGGACTGAGATTTCTTTCTGTCGTTTGGTGTCATTCTCAACTTTTAGAGGCCATTTCTGTCCTTTGGTATATAGTCATCTTCCTCCATTAGCAGATTGATTCCTTCTCAGGGTTTCCATCTCTGACTTCCTCTCTGCCTCATCCCTTCTGCTGCTGCTTCTCTTCACTTTATTGACTCTAATGAGAGAAATGTCTTCACTTTTAAGGGGTCACGTGCTTAGATTGGCCCACTTGGATAACACAGGACAATCTTCTTACTTTAAGGTCCCTGACCTTACTTAGATCTACAAAGTCCCTTCACAGAAGTACCTAGTTTATTGATTGATTAAATAGCCAGGGCATATTAAATGTGAAAGCAACATTGTTAGAATTTGCCTACTACAAAATATTTGACTCTTATTTGTTTCTAGCGTTGGATATGCATTTGGATATCATTTGGGAATTGGTTCTTGTATTTTGGATTGGGTGCTAGTCATTGGTTTTGCTACTTTTGTTGATATCTGTGGTACATTTTTAGAGGTGTCTTTTTTCTCTAATAAAGGAAAATTAACTTTTTACACTTATTTCTTAAAAGGACTTTGTTAGGAAGGAAGAATTAACCCAGGAAGAATATTATACTATTTGTAATAGTTGGATGTTAATTTGCTGCTAAAGTACATGAAGAGTGCAGGAGTGATACTGTTTTCTTTTTAAACTGCAACTTGTTTCTTGTTTATCACCTCAGTATTTTATCTGAGTAAAATAAAATACATATAGGTTCAAATTATTTCTGTGATTTAGTTTTAGTTCTTTGTTTCACTTTAAAGAAATGGCATTTATTTTAAAGGCGATGATATAAGATCCAATATAAATATTGATCTCAAAATATAAGATCCAATGATTTACAGTAGTGTTATCCTCTTAATTCACAGTGCAGTTAACATTTTTGGCTCTCTAGTAAATAGTATTAAATGATCCATAGAATTTTAATGTTATCATCAGTCAAAATTACTTAGATCAATAAAAGTAATGATTTCACATAATTTTCATTTTTCTGTGTGTTTGAGAAAGAATCTCTGTCACTCAGGCTACAGTGCAGTGGCATCATCATAGCTCACTGAAACCTCTAATCCTGGCCCCAAGCAATCCTTATGCCTCAGATTCTCAAGTAGCCAGGAGTACAGGCCTGTGCCATGACACCTCCTATTTTTTTTCTGTTTTCAGTAGAGATTGGGTATTGCTCAGGCTGGTCTTAAACTTCTGAGCTCATCTGTTCCTCTGACCTCAGGTTCCTAAAATGCAAGGATTATAGGCATGAGGCATCATGCCTGGGCAAACCAGTGCTTATGCGAGGGCTGTCCAGAAAGTATCCAGCCAGGTAATATGAAAAATAGTAAAATGGCATTGATGTGGCTGGATACTTTCTGGACAGACCTTGTGTATACACTAGGTCACTGAAGTACAATGAAAATTTTATTGCTGGGCATGGAGCAAGATGGCAGACCATAAGGATCATTCAGCTGAGATCCAGAACAACTGGATCTAGAACAACTGCAGAAAAAGAGAAAACCCAACCATACTTGGCACAGAGACTTTACCCAGAGTTGTAGCTCAGGGAGCACAGCAAAGAGGTGGTGAGCTGGATACATCGTATGATCTGGAGCCATGGAAATCTGAGGAATCAGGCAAATGATTGCAACCTGCTAGGATAGGCTGGCCCCTGCAGAGGTCTGGGACAGGAGGAAGCCTTTCTGGAGTTTTCAGTTGTTGTGGTAAGCTGTGTGTTGAGTGGAAAGCTTAGAAGAGGGGGAGGACTCGAACAGTCTATAGCAACCAGATTTGAATGCCAATTGGAGTGGATTTGTCATAGGTTTGGTGGCCGGCAAGTCAGCCATACTGAGAAGGTTTTGGCGGCCAGGGAGCTTCCATTGTAGAAAGGTTGTGAGAATATCTTAGCAGGGACCTAAAGCACAACCGTCTTAATTCTGCCTGCTGGGATCAGAACTTCAATCTTGGGATAGGCTGAGGTACTATTGCACCCCCTGGAAATTGGAGTTGGAGGCACTGTGAGACCTGCCCCTGAAGGATTCTTATGACCTTTAAGATCTCAGGGTCTGCATGTTGAAGAAAAAAATCAGGCGATCACCAAAGGCAACTAAGTTTGGAATAAAGACCATAGAAATTGCTGGTTGTACTCTAATAATCTCAAATCAGAAACAATAAAGGAAAAAGATGCCACAGAGATACAAGAGATCATCTCTGAGTACTATAAGAAACTCTATGCACAGAAATTTGACAATGTGGAGAAAATGGATCAATACCTAGAATCACACCCTCTCCCTAGATTTAAGTCAAGAAGAAATTGAACTCAAATGAATCTACATAAAAAGTCAACAATCCCTTATATCAATGGGCAAGAGAGATCAATAGAACCTTCTCTAAAGAAGATAGACAAATGTCTAACACACTTATGAAAAAATGCTCATCATCCTTAATTACCAGATAAATGCAAATCAAAACTGCCCTAAGATATCCTAACCCCTGTGAGAATGGCACACATCACAAAACCCCAAAGCTGCAAATGCTGGTGTGGATGTGGAGAGCACTTTTACACTGCTAGTAGGATTGCAAACTGATACAACCGTTTTGGAAAGAAGTGTGGAGGATACTCAAAAACTCAAACTAGATCACCCATTTGATTCTGCAGTCCCATTACTGGGCATCTACACAGAAGGAAAAAAAATCGTTTTATTATAAGGACATTTGCACTAGACTGTTTATCACAGCTTAATTTACAATTGCCAAACTCTGGAAACAACCTACCAATTGGTAAATTCCTACCAATCCAGGAATGAATTAACAAGCCATGGTATATGTATATCATGGAATACTGTCCAGCCACTAAAAAAGATGGAGGCTTTACATCTTTTGTATTATCCTAGATAGAGTTGAAACACGTTCTTCTTAGTAAAGCATAACAAGATTGGAGAAGCAGGAATCCAACGTACTCAATTCTGATATGAGGACAATTGATGACCTAGTACATGGTGGGGGGTGGGGGAAGGAGGGAGTGGGGTGCAGGGTCACGGTGTGTGACATACTTTTTTGGAGGTGGGGCACAATTATAGGAGGGACTTCACCTAAGAAATGCAATCAGTGTAACCTGAGGGAAAAAAATAAAGTGGCAGTCACATTCAAAAAGAAAGAACAGCTGCCCTGAAATACCACCTAACCCCAGTGAGAATGGCCCACATCACAAAATCTCAAAGCTGCAGATGCTGGTGTGGATGTGGAGAGAAGGGAACACTTTTACATTGCTGGTGGGATTGCAATACAACCTTTTTGGAAGGTAGTGTGGAGAATCCTCAAAGAACTCAAATTATACCTCCCATTCGATCCTGTAATCCCATTATTAGGGAACAGAAGAAAAAAGATCCTTTTATCATAAGGACATTTGCGTAATTTACAATCATCAAAATGTGGAAGCAGCCTCAATGCCCACCAACCCAGGAATGGATTAACAAGCTGTGGTATACATATACCATGGAACACTATTCAGCCATTAGAAGAGATGAAGACTTCACATCTTTTGTATTAACCTGGATGGAGGTGGAACACATTCTTCTTAGTAAAGCATCACAAGAATGGAGAAGCAGGAATCCAATGTACTCTACTCTAATATGAAGGCAGCAGATGAGCTAAAACAAGGGGTAGGGAGAGGGAAAAAGGGAAGGGCATTGGGGTCACAGTGCTTGGCACACCTCTTGTCAGTAGGACACAACTATAAAAGGGACTTTTTATCTAACAAATGCAATCAGTGTAACCTAATTCTTTGTATCTTCAGTGAATCCCAAACAATAATAATAAAAAAAGTTGAAGTGGCAAAAAAAAAAAAGAGAAAATTCTATTGGCATTTTATAGGCAGGATAGCTATCATCTACTCCATATAACATGTATGTCACCTGTGTTATCTTAAATGGTAAATATTTTTCATGATTTTTTCTCTTAATTCAAATATTCTGTTGCTTTAACATTTTGTGTAATATAAATCAGTCGACATTTATTTATACCATGTGGTATTTCAAAATTCAAAGATAAAATTGAATATAGGCTTTGAATATAAAATGATGAACAAAACAGTATGGTTTCTGTCCTCATGAAGTTTACAGTCCATATTTGTTAAATTAACAAATTATGTAATAATCTTCATTTTTACTTTTTAAAGACACTTTTTATATTGGTGTATGTTTTCTAAACAAAATACATTTTAGTTAGTAGTTATTTTGTATGATAATATTTTTTTTTAGATATTTTTATCATACAGGGGATACAGAAGAATAAAGATAATAAATACCTAGTATTCCATCATTCAGTGTTAACATTTCAATGCATATCTTTCCATTCTTCTTATGCAAATTACAATGTGGAATCATGTTGCCTATTTTACTGAATAATGTGCATTTTCTGCAAATTATCTTTTACCTAAACATTTTTTGTAACTTCAGTTTCATTGCATGGCTTTTGGAAATTACTCAGTAAGATTCCTGTTGTTAGAAACTTCTAATTTCTTTACTTTTAATAATAATAACAGCTGCAATGAACGTCCTTGTATATGCTTCTGTGTCCATATCTTGAATTATTTATTAAATTATTAAAATTTTAATTTTGACTTAAGATCATGCGTATCTTTTAGACTCGATACATTTTATTAAATTATTCAGTATATTTAATTGGTCTGTAATGTTGAGTTTATTAATAAATGTATGTTTAAATGAATGAAAATATTTCTGTGGCTCATCAAGTAGGGCGCCAGCCCATACACCGAAGGTGGTGGGTTCAAACCCGGCCTCGGCCAAACTGCAAAAGAGAAAAATAGCCGGGCATTGTGGCGGGCACCTGTAGTCCCAGCTACTCAGGAGGCTGAGGCAAGAGAATCACTTGAGCCCAGGAGTTGGAGTTTGCTGTGAGCTGTGTGATGCCACGGCACTCTACCGAGGGCAGTAAAGTGAAACTGTCTCTACAAAAAAATAATTAAAAATATATATATTTCTTATTACATTGTCACAAGTAACATAAGTATTCTTTTCTATTAGCTCTCAAACTGGGTAATTGTTAGTTAAAATTTAGTTGAAAATAAAATTTATAAAATATAAAGAAGCAATTTATCAATTTTAAATGTCTATTGGAGTAAATTTCACCTGGTATTAGGACTGTTTCTGCCTTGGAGATTCTTACTTGTCATTGTGGATTGCCTTTGTCAAGAATAGAGGAGGGTGTTTTAGGTATGCGATGTGTCATTTCAGGCTGATATGTAGAAATGCCTTTTTTGACTCATCATGATGACACTGAATTCCTATTTTAAAGTTTTTGCTATAAAATCCTTTAAGAATGTCTATTTTTGAGGAACAATAGTCTATTTATTCCTACTTTTGAGGGTATGTGAAAGCCCTGCTTGTCTGTGTAAGTCATTCTGTAGTTAATTTTGTCTTCCTAAAACTCCCTTTATTTTTAAAGTCGCGTGTGTTACACTCTTTTTTAGATCAATTCAAACTAATATATTTTAAATTATTTATTGAAATGTACCTCTTTATGATAGCTTTTATTAGACACATTAATAGTGAAAACATTCACATTTTAGCAGGTAAAATTTAAATGTATATAATAGCAAACTTACAATTTCTTAACTTAATAAGATGTTATAGTTTGTGAAGAGTTATGGAGTAGAAAAGGTTCAAACAAATTATGTTTGAGTACAGTTAGCAGTTTGGTGCCCTATGCCCAGTTACTCAGTTTTTTTGATGTTAGCTTAATACTAATGAACTAAGTCACACAATAATGATCCTTAGAAACAAATATCATGTAAAGTTTCATGAAAGTTTCAAATATCATGATATTTGTTTCTAAGGATCATTATTGTGTGACTTAAATAGCAGGTAAACAAACCTAGTATAATGCTTAGTATAGTGTATGTGATGCATAAATGGAATTTATTATAATTACCATATTTTATGTCCTCCAAAGGACCTATGGATTGCTTTATTCCTGTTTTACAATTGAGGAAACTGAGGCATGGTGCACTTTAGTGATTTACATAGGGCCATTCAGCTAACAAATGTAAAAACTGTCAGCTATTTATTTCTGTCTCTAAACTGAGCTTTCTTTTCACTCTCTATAGTACTTTTTCTGTCCTAATACATTGTAGTAAGAAGTAAAAACTTTTCAGACTATATCATGACAGTGAACTTCTTTACCCAGATTGTGAAAAATCTACTCCCCCATACGCATGGCACAGAGTATGCACTCAGCTGTCATGTAAATTAATGAATTGCATTAATGAGATATGTACAGGGGGCTGAGTTCAGTCTTCTCTTGGAGAAAGAAAAGTTGTAAATTGAGAACACAGGGCTGGCTGTGTTTTTCAGTTGTTAAATATGGTAATCAGTGTATTAGCCTTCAGCATTGTAATGATTAGATGATATCATACATGGAAAGTATTTAGAAAAATGCCTGGCACATTAACCATTCAATAAATGTTAGCTGTCAATACTGTATGAATGACCTTACATGAAAACACTTTAATATAATTTGCCTAGGCAATCTCTATTATTTACTATGTAATTTTCTAGTTTTTAATGGTGAATATATATTTTTTAAATGTATCTTTTAGGACTGAAAGAGTTGTCCCCACTTCCTCTAAATCTCAAACGTTTATACAAAGAGACACTAGAAATTGAACCCATCTTGATAATTATTTCTCCGGGTGCTGATCCTTCTCAGGAACTTCAAGAACTTGCTAACTCAGAAAGAAGTGGAGAGTGTTATCACCAGGTAAGTACATATTGCACTGCTATTGCTGTTCCTGCCACACCTTATCCCACTAGTGAAATGGACATTTTTGTTGTGTTGTGCCAAATAATGGTATTAGGCAGCTAGCTAGACATAAGCAGGGCAGATGACAGATGTGGTTAGGCTATTTTAGACTGGTCTAGGTCAGGCTGACTTGGACTATTATGGAAATGAGACTGAGTAAGACCCTACAGGTGGCTTGGTATTAAGACCTTGCCAGAGGGTTGTTTTCAAGACCTTGCAGGGGTGATGTTTTGAGAACAGAGTTAATTCAGACCCTGGGAGACTTCCAAGAAGCAGCAGATACTACTCAAAATTGCATGCAAAACCCAGAGACCGTGCTTTCTATGATGCCTCCAATCACTAGGATCTGGCTAGCTTGCTGCACAGTTGTTTATAAAATTTCTTCTTCTTGCTAAAACTTTACTTGCTCTTTCTAATTATTTTGGTGACTACTTTGAGCCACTATACTGCTCTAACAATGCCCTCAAAGATACCCCTCTCCTAATTTTCAGAACCTATGGGTGTGTTATCTTACATGGCAAAAGGAACTTTGCAGATATATTTGAATTAATAATCTTGAGGTGAGAAAATTATCTCAGGTTTTCTAGATGGGCCCAATGTAATCACAAGAGTCCTTATAGGAGAGAGACAGTTAAATTACAGTGAAGATAGGAAATATGATGATGAAAGCAAAGGCTAGAGAAGAAAGATGAAAGCTGCTATGCTGCTGACTTTGAAGGTTTAAGAGCAAACAAATGTAGGTGGCGTCCAGAGACTGGAAAAGGCAGGGGGTGAATGCTCTCTTGAGCCTCTGGAAAGAACACAGCCCTGTACAACTACCTTTATTTTCAAACCCAGACACCTTTATTTTAGACCAGTGAAACTAACAATCTCCTGAAATCTAAAAAGGTAATAATTTGAGTTAAAGCACTAAATTTATAGTAATTTATTAGAGCAGCAAGCAATAGGAAAGTAATACATTTGCTCAAATTTTAAGAATAAATTTTAGAATTTTGCTTGGATACTTTTATAGTAAATCACAGTAATCTTTACCTGCACTTACTTTACCTGAAATGAAAGAACTGCTTAAGTATTTTAAGTAAAATTTGTCTAGCACCATACTTTTCCTTGAGGATAGGAGTTTTCTTTGTTTAGATTGCCTCTTTTTCTCAATTCAATCTGCATATAAGTTTGAAAATTACATTTATTAATTTATCCTTAATTTTTGATAAGTGAATAATTAAATCCTTTTACCGGGAGAATAATTAATAAACATTTATAAAACATTCATACTTCATAACAACCAACACTTGAAAAGTGAGAATTTTACAAGGGATAATACAATAGAAGACAGTAAAATGGCAGAGCCGTTAGGCTCAGTTGTGCAGGTTTCGCATTGACTCACTCTGGAGAGTTTCATTCAGTCATAGTTACCATAGATTAGTATATTCATTCGGACAATGTTTGGTTATCAGTGACGTGTGTCAAGGAAGGGGACCCATTTTCTACAGGTTGTACCCATTAACAGGGACTTTGACAGGAAGATTAAACTATTCAAAAAAAACTTTTGATCATTTAATATTCTTGGAAAAGAAAATTAATTCCTGGTATTAGTTTGTTTCTTCAAAACTTAATATTAAAGCCAGTTAGGGAGGTTTAGGGATTATCATTATTGAATTTCTTATCATGTTACATGTTAGCAGATATGTTTTTTAATTTTGTTTTCTATTTTTGTTTTTGCAGGTTGCCATGGGTCAAGGTCAAGCTGACTTAGCAATTCAAATGCTGAAAGAATGTGCCCGCAGTGGAGACTGGCTCTGTTTGAAGAACTTACATCTTGTGGTGTCTTGGCTACCAGTTCTGGAAAAGGTAGATTCAGATAAATGTCATATGAATATTACCTAATATATTCAATTCAGAAAATCTCCAAAGAGTATCAATACTAAAATATGTCACACATTATTTATGGTGTTTTTAAATTAATATTTAAGATATAATTTTAAATTAAGTATTTTCTTCTTAAATGTGCACAGTTGTGCAAAATAAATTGTTAATAGGAAGTCTATAAAAATCTCCTTTTTAGAGGCATATAAGACAATCCAAGAAATTTTTAACCAGAATTGACAGGAAAGTTCAGAGAATTTTTCCAAAAGGAAAACTAGAGAGATGCTTTTTAAAGGATTGTAGAAGACCTATTTATGCGACTATTTTCTTTATACTTGTTCTGTTAATCTGCAGGGGGAGAAAGCATGAATAGGGGAATCAGAGGGAGCTTCAGAACTTCATAGGTTCTGAAGAATTAGAAAGTAAACTGAAGCAAACATTTCATTTAAATTTGCTTTTGAAAGAAAGTAACCGTAGGACAGAATAAATATCTGGATAGGTTTTAAATGCAAACCTGGATTTGAGACTGGCGCTCATTGAAGAAAAATGAATATAGTCTTGAGTATTGAGAGATGACTCTGAAGAGATGTTCCTTAAAGGCTGAATGAGATTTAGCTAAGTGTAGGCAAAAAAAGATATTATGGTTAATTGCAGCAGCACAAGGATGCAAACGCAGTGTTGGGATGTGCATGCCGACTGCAAGAAATGTGAAGATCCTTGCTAGTGTTAGAAGGGCTTTGTAGGGCAGCCTGGGGAAAGGAGGGGATGACACAGAAAGGGCTGGGTTACAGAATATCCTGATAACTATGCAAAAGATATTGGAGTCTTTGTCCTAGAATTTAGAGAACCAAAAGAAGCTCTTAGCTTGAGACTCGGTAATTAATTAATTAGTCTGGCAGAAGTAGTATATAGAGGATAGATTAGATTGAGGGATATGCAAGCCTGGGTGTGAGGTGCTGAAATTTTTACAGTCCTAGTAAATTTAAGTCTATACAGTCGAACCAAACAAAATAGAGTATATTGATGGAGGTCCTAGCCTAATTATGAGGTGTTGAAAATTTGTGTAGGCTTAATAAATTGGCAACTACAGGACCTTAACAAATAAATTAATACTTTATATGAATTAATGATCAAATGCATGAATTGATAGACCATAATGATTCATTACTTTATTCAAGAAAAGACATATCAATAGAGATTGGAATTGAAATATACATGAATATTTACATAATTCTATTGCAGTTTTCTGTAAAAGTCAGTAAAGTGGGGCTGGTGGCTTATGCCTGTAATCCTAACACTTTGGGAGATATTGGAGGGAGGATCACCTGAGGTGTAAGACTAGCCTGAGCAAGAGCAAGACCCTATCTCTACAAAAACTATAAAAATTAGCTGGGCGTGGTGGCACATACCTGTAGTCCCATCTACTTAGGAGGCTGAGGCAGGAGGATTGCTTGAGCCCAGGAGTTTGAGCTTGCAGTGAGCTATGATGATGCCACTGTACTCTAGCCAGTGTGACAGAGTAAGACTCTATCTTAAAAAAAAAAAGAAAATCAGAATTGTGTAAAAATGTAAAATTCATGTCTGATGAATCTTATGTTTCAAAATATATTAAGAAGACCAGTGAATATGTGAATCCTGCTTTCTGTTCCAAACAGTTGATCGGTAGCTATTAATCTATATGAAATGTAACTATAGTTATTACCTTGAAAACATACCTAAGGAGAACTTTTTGAAACATAAAGAGTAGATTATAACACAGAAGTTTAAAAACAATTGCGAATTTGTTTTTCTGTTGGATAGTTTAGAAGAGTTGTTTGGATTATAAATTTATTATAAATTCAAATATATGACAAAAGTATTGTGTCTTTTACTTTGCCTTTTAGATTTTCTTCATATGTGCTAACCCAAAGAAAAACTTTATATAAACTTCACAGTCTGAAATTCCAAAGTGTAAATCCATTTCATCATTTATATTTTAAGCAAGACCAATATTTTTATGGCTCCCTCCCTTTTTTTTTGCCATTTTTTGCTTATCTTATCTCTACATTTCACATAATGTTAAATGAATATGCCAGACATAGTTTATATGAAAATAATGTTTAGGTTTTTCTTTAAAGCTATTAAAATTTATTTTGTCATTCATTCAATTTCAAGATACTTGTGAAGTACTAATAAAACCCAAGAATTGTGCTAAGTGCCAGCTGAATACAAAGTTTATTCCTGCTCCCTTGGAACTCAGTTTAGAAGAGACAGCCACATTAATAAATAACTATATTGTGCTATGTTGAATACTATAGAAGAGAATTTACAAAATGACATAGGTAATTAATCTGCTTGGGGTTGTGGTAGTGAAGAGTTGTAGAAGATATTACCCCTTATAATATTGCTCTTTATGAGTAAGAATTTGTCAGGTTACAAAGAGAATAAAGTGCAGAAGAATGTGATGAATAAAGAGAGGCCTACAAATCTGAATAAATGACTAAAGTATAAATTCTGAGGGATATGGGTAGATGAATTTGTGTGGTGAAGTTTTGAACTTACAGTCTATAGGTGCTACTAAAAATTGTCGACAAAATAATCATTATGTAACTCTGTTGAACCGTGAATTGAAGCAATGAGAATATGAAAGTTTAAAGATGGCTGGTAGTTTTAATTATAGAAGTACTTATTTATACTTATGATGTAGCAGGTGTTGTTTTAGCATTTTACACACTCCAATAGGTACCTTTTCTTATTCTTGCTTAGAGATGGCATATGTCAAAGAGCCCAAGGTCACACAGCAAATTAGTGGAAAAGTTTGGATTTCAGTCCAGTCAACCTGGCTCCAGGTCCAAGTTCTTATTGTTATATTAAACAAGTAATAGAAAAGATAAATATTTAGAGGGAATGCTATCAGAACATTATCAGAGTGTCATAGTTTTTGTATGAAAAAATTAAATGATTGATAAAAGGGAAATTGGTATGTGTATTTAAGTAGATTTGTATTGTTTTTGTAAACAAGGAATTGAATACTCTTCAACCTAAAGATACCTTTCGTCTTTGGCTCACTGCAGAAGTTCATCCCAACTTTACTCCTATTTTACTGCAGTCAAGTTTGAAGATAACGTATGAGGTAAGAAGATTTAAATTTGGCTAACTAGTTGTATGAGATTTACAATAATCTATATATGCCTCCGTGAGCTTTGTAAATAACCATCTGTCATACAAAACACATAACTCCCTGTTACATTTAGATGTGGTGGGTGGCACCTGTGGCTCAAAGGAGTAGGGCGCCAGCCCCATATACCAGAGATGGCGGGTTCAAATCCGGCTTCGGCCAAAAACTGCTAAAAAAAAAAATACGGTGTAATACACATAAATAATAGCATAAGGTGATAGAAAAATTCATTTAAATCTTTTCCAATTTTACATAAATATCACTTTTTGTTTTTATTGTGACATAACACTTAACAAAAAATTTGCCATCTGAACCATTTTCAGTACAATAAAATAGTGTTAACTCAACGTACAATAAAATAGTGTTAACTCAAAGTACCTTGTTGTCAATAGATTGCTGTAACTTTTTTCTCTTGCAAAATTAGACCTCTGCATCCATTGAACATGAACTATCCATTGACCCCTCTCTCCAGCCCTGGCAACCACCGTTCTGCTTCCTGTTCCTAAGAGTTTGACTACTCTAGACACTTCCTTTAGTAGAGTGACACAGTATTTATCTTTATGTAACTGGCTTAGTTCATTTAGCATATTATCCTTAAATTTCATCATTTTGACAGGATTTCCTTAAGACTGAATAGTATTTAATTGTATGTATATACCTTATTTTCTTCTTTTTTGTTTATTTCAGATTAATATGACAGTACATCTTATTTGCATTTAAGTTAAAGACCAAAGTAGTTGAGTTCTGCATCCAGAAAGTGTGCCAGATACACGATAGGTGGGAACTTATCTTCTGTATCTGTTCCTACACCCCTGGTCACTTAGGTCTTCTAATTTTTAGCTAGTGTGAATGATGCAGTGAAGATAGGTGAGCACATATCTCTTCAAGATCTTGTTTCTGATTATTTTTTATACATATTCATAAATGGGATTGCTGTATCATGTTGCAATTCTAATTTTAAGTTTTTGAGGAAGTCCCTACTGTTTTCCATAGTTTCTACTTTATAGTCCCACTAACACTGCACAGTTTCTCCACATCCTCATCAGTAATTTTCTGTGTTGGTAGCCTTTCTAATAGCAGTAATCTTAGCTGATGGATGTGAGGTGATATTTCATTGTGGTTTTCATTTGCCTTTCCCTGATGATTAGTGATTTGAGCATCCTTTTATATATGTTATTGGAAACTTGTGTATCTTCTTTGGAGAAATGTCTATTCAAATCTTTTGCCCATTTCTGATTGGAATCTTTCCTTTTTTATTGTTGAATTGTAAGATTTCTTTATATCTGAATACTAACCCTTTATCACATACATGGTTTTTAAACATATTCTTCCATTCTGTAGATGGCTTTTTCTTGAGTTGATTATTTTCTTTTCTGCACAGAAGGCTTGAAGTTTCGTGCCCCATTTGTCTGCTCTTTTGTTGTCGGAGTTTTGGGTCTTATACCTAAGAAGTCATAACTAAATCCAATACAAAGCTTTGCTTCTAGGAATCTATAGTTTCAAGTCTTACATTTAGGTCTTTAATATATTTTAAGTTAATTTTGTACAGTTCACAAACCAGCTTGAAGACAAACAGGCCAGAGGGAAAATGTGCAGAAAGAAGAAACAAAACACACAAGAGACAAAGATGAGAACAGAAGGACTGGAGCAGCTAAGATTGCAGCCAGCCCTGAACTGTGAAAACAGCTTTATTTATATAGTAACTTAAACTGGGTTACTAAATGAAGTAATTGGCACTTGGGCTAAAGATGAACTTTAGGGAGGAAAAGCTGAGTGCTTTCCTGCAAAAGATAAAAGAGAAAGTATGCAGGGGCTACATGCCTTTTGGCAGAGAACAGAATGTTGTTGTTTAAGGAGGAGAAGCAGCTGGGGGTCGTTCCCTGACTATCTTCCAGGCTGTGGGGGCCTTGCCACCTCACAGCCAGTACACCATGGTATATGATGTAATGTAAAGGTCTAACGTTATTGTTTTGTGTATGGATATTCAGTTTTCATATCATTTGTTTTTGACATAGCTTGATAAATTAGATTCTCAGCCGTTCCTTCTTTCCTTTCGTCCTTTTACTCATCCTTATATCTTTCTAACGTGTAATTCTAGGTAGATTTACCCCCAAACCTAATGTATCTAAAATTGAATGTGTTTGTAATAATATTTTATGACTTTTCAAAGTCATTATAGAAACTGAATTGGCGGTGCCTGTGGCTCACAGGAGTAGGGCGCCGGCCCCATATACTAGAGGTGGTGGTTTCAAACCCTGCCCCAGCCAAAAAAAAAACTGCAAAAAAAAAAAAACTGAATTAAAACTTTTCAACACAGAAAAGAGGTTCTGCTTGCATTTTTCTTCAGTTTTTAGAAACTTTTTTGTTTCATATAATCTTTTTTCTGAAGAAAACTGTCATCTTAGTGTTTGTAGCTATCTATTATTTTATTTTATTTATTTATTTATTTTGACACAGAGTCTCACTTTGTCACCCTCGGTAGAGTGTTATGGCATCACAGCTCACAGCAACCTCTGACTCCTCAGCTTAGGCGATTTTCTTGACTCAGCCTCTTGAGCAGCTGGGATTACAGGCGCCCACCACAACGCCCGGCTATTTTTTGTTGCAGTTTGGCCAGGGCTGGGTTTGAACCCACCATCCTCGGTATATGGGGCTGACGCCCTACTCACTGAGCCAGAGGTGCCACCCACTACCTGTTATTTTAGATAAATACTACTCTTACTTTTCATCTGAAGATGTTATTTCATTTATGATAGAAAAAGGATAAGGATAATAAAGTTAATTAAGTCAATATCATTATAAGGTCTAGTAAGAAAGAACCTTTTCAGAAATATTTCCAGGCTCAAATATACCCTTCCACTAGTGTATATTCTAAAGCTGCATTGTATGAGCCATGATGGCAGAGGCTACTTTTTTGTTTGCTTTTTCTAATTTATATAGTACCTGGCATATAAGAGGAATTCGGTTAATATTTTAATAATGAACAATTAATATACTAGGGAATTGTGCCTTGAATGTTTTAATTTCATGTGTAATCTTTTCCAGGATTATCTTTAGGAGGTAATTTTATTACACTTATATGGAAATTTTCAATTTGGTTTGAATTATTACTAAATTATTTTCTGTTCCTTGAATAAAAGTAAATAATTTTAACTCTTAGGAAATAGTAGAGTTTATTCAGTTTAGTGAAAAGTTCAAAATAATTACTATGCATGTTTGTGTGTTTATGTGCACACATACTTTATTTATATTGTTAAATCCATTTTATTATCTTTTTCTTCCCTTCTTTTGATTAGTTGTCAGAATTATTTTAAAATTTTTTTCCAAATAATGGGTGCCATACTTATAAATTTACTTTTTACTCAATCTTTTTTAATTTGGCTAATCTATGATAATATTTTGTAAATATTTCATAAACATAAAAAGATTTCATTTTAAAAGTGTAAATTTGATACTTAGTACTTCAGTTGTATATTTTATTTTTATTTTAAAGAAACAGTATGTTTATTTAAGAAATAAAAAGTGAAAAGAATTGCAGAGGTAACGCATAATTTTTTTAGCAGGCATTCCAAAAGTATTGACTTAAATATATTTTTTCATTTTATGTTAGAACCGTTCTGGAAGAAAGATTTAACTTCTAAAATAGTTAATTAAAATAACTTGGACAGACAAATCCACATTGTGTACATATTTTTTACATTGGAATTCTTTTTGAGGGTGTTTTTTGCTATTTTTTCAGTAGCATGACAATTTTATCATGTAAAAATATGATATAAACCTACGTGGTACATGTAGATGAACGTGTTTTTTGAATGGCTGGGTACTAGTCCAGTATACAGTTTCAGTTCCTGTGTTTGTATTTGTGTTTATAAGCCTTGCAATGTTTGCTATTACCCAGTTTTAACTTTGGACTAATGTGTAAAGAAGATTAAATGTTATTATTATACGGTATGTTGAAATCCTCATGGAAATTTAAATAACAGCTAGTAAGGGAAAACCAACATATTAAATTCAAACACCTGTCTTATAAAAATCTATGTCACATTATAGTGTGATTAGTTTCAGTTAAAAAAAAAACCTCAATGATCATATAAAATGTATTTGGTTATTTTGAATATTATTAGTTGTGCAGATTTTTTAATTTCAAAAACTATTTTGTGTTTATGGTTGGGATGAACTATTTATAAGGAATTTAGTTTTACACTTGTACATTTTGAAGTGACGTAATAAAGTAAGTCGAACTTACGAAGTTGTGAAAAGTTTTCTTCATTCAAGTATGTTCTCAAATACACTAAATACTGATTTATTTTATTTGGAAGATTTTAGCAATGAGAAGTCTGCTAATTTTTTTCTTTAGTCACCACCAGGTTTGAAGAAGAACTTAATGCGTACTTATGAGTCTTGGACTCCCGAGCAAGTTAACAGGAAAGATAACGTGCATCGAGCTCACGCTCTCTTCAGCTTTGCTTGGTTCCATGCTGCATGTCAAGAAAGAAGAAATTATATTCCACAAGTAAGAAAAAACATGTCTTGGCTGTATTTTAAGCTTTGCATTTCTTAATTTTAGAAGATTAATAGCTAGGATTACATTATGGTTTGACTCATGACTCATAAATTTATATGTCAACTCTGATCTTTTCTGGCTAATCTTCTAGAAATATAATAAAGTTAACCTACTTTATATTTCATTGAATAATAATATTAGGAACAATTCATGACCCATCATAAGCACTCAGAGAGTGTTAGGTTTTACTATAAGTTGTGACTCACAGAAACCTCAAACTTCAAAACCTGAATTTCCATACCTGTTTTTCTTTTAGTGTATCCTTTTCAGAAAAGGGCATCAAAATCCCTCCTCTTCCTCAGGTGGACAACCCAGGAGTTGTTCTTGATAGGTTTTGTTTCTTAGCTTTCCTATGCGATCCATTATCAAGTTTTACTGATTCTACTTCCAAAATAGAATTCCAATCTGTGGCTTTCCTTCTCTGTTTTTTCCAAGCCCCTCCCCTCACCTGTGCTCACTTTCTGAGTTACCCTTCTAACTGCTCTGCCTGCTTTTCACAGTCAGCAGCCAGGATTATCTTTTTAATAATGACTTTGATTATTTCAGTACTTTGTTTAAAATCCGTCAAATGGCTTTCTATTGTAATTGGGGAAAAGAAAAGACCTGCCTATGTCTTCAGCTCCTCTCAGGCCCTTTGTCTCACTTCAGTGATGTTGGGCTTCTGTAGGTTCTTGTTACGTGAGCACAACCAGTGAATTGCATTTTGCCTTTGCCTTGCTTCCTATCTGGTATTGAGAGTGATGGTCAGTTTTTTTTTGTCAAATGCCTATCTCAACCATAAACTGCATCACTCTTCCATCTTTACATTTTTCCTATTCTCTTTTTTCAAATTTTCCTATATCTGTTAAGGAAAATATCTCTGATTGAGACTGCCTTCCCGACTCACCCTACTCTCTTTTACCATCTCTCTAGTCCAGTTACATGTTCAAATAAGAGCATAAGTCTCAGAGTTGAGTTAGGCAGACTTGGGTTGGAGTCTCTACTCTAGAACTTCCTTGCTTTAACTCCAGTAAACACCAATTTCCTCACTTGTAGAATGGGAATAATATTGTGCTTGTCTTTACTGTGGAGATAAAAATGAAATAGTAAATGTTTAAAATTCTTAACATGGTGACTGGAGTATAGCCTCTCAATAAATATTTGCCAAATAATTGAAATAGTAAGCAATAATAGGATTGTGTTGTTCCATATAATTTGCATACTACCTTTGTGGGAAGGGTACACATTATTTTCATTTTACAAAAGAGAAAAATTTGGCCAGATGCCGTGGCTCAAGCCTATAACTCTAACACTGTGGGAGGCTGAAGTGGGAGGACTACTTGAACTCAGGAGTTGGAGACCAACCTGAGCAAGAGTGAGACCCTGTCTCTACTAAAAATAAAAAACTAGCCAGGAGTAGTGATGCCCGCCTATAGCCCCAGCTACTTGGGAGGCTGAAGCAAGAAGGTTGATCAAACCCAAGACTTTGAGGTTGTTGTGAGCTGTGATACCATGGCATTCTATCCAGCATGACAGAATGAGGCTCTATCTCAAAAAAAAAAAGGGGGGGGGGATATTTATTTTGTTGATGATAATTAACTTGCTCAAAGAATCACATCTAAAAAGCTATAGAGTTCCAAAAGGGCTAGGCCCATCTTCCTCTGAATTTTTTGCTCCTAATGCCCTGACATCTCTCCTTAGCCTAATACATCAGTTAATCCTGATTGTTTGATGAAGAATACTGATAGTGATGGACCTTTATTGAGAAAAGTTATATTTTAAAGAGGGAATTTTACTTCATTGTGCATTAAGTGATTCATACACATGGTATAAATTTAAAAAAGCTTAAACAGATGTGCAGTGAAATGTTAGTTCCCTTCCTCCTTATCTTTATCTCTGTGCCACCTATTTTCTATTCTCAGGGGATCCACTATTGTTTGGGTGTCCTTTATATTATATGAAATATAAATATATTTTATAAGTTTATATAAACACTTTATGTTCTTTGTAACTCAAATGGCAGCGTATTGCAAATGTAATTCTGAACATTGCTTTTTTTTTTTTTGAGACAGAATCTTGTCTCTTGGGTAAAAGACAGTAGTGTCATCACAGCTCATTGCAACTTCAAACTCCTACACTTTAGCAAACCTTCTGCCTCAGATGCCCTGCTAGAACCACAGGTCTGTTTTTGGTAGAGACAAGGTTTCACTCTTGCTCTGGCTGGCCTTGAACTCCTGATCTCAAGCAATCCTACATCCACCTCCCAGAGTCTAGACCTACAGGCATGAGACACTGTGCCTGGCCTAAACCTGGCTTTTTAAATAGTATGTTTGAGAATGTTAATATCAGTATCTATTTAATTCTTTTTTTTTTTTTTAACTTTTTCTTTTTTTTTTTAATTGTTGGGGATTCATTGAGGGTACAAGAAACCATGTTACACTGGTTGCATTTGTTGGGTAAAGTCCCTCTTACAATCGTGTTTTGCCCCCAAAAGGTGTGGCACACACCAAGACCCCACCCCCCCCCTTGCTCCTTCCATCTCTCTGCTCTTCCTTTCCCCACCCCTCCCTCATTCTTTCTCTCTCTGCTCTCCCCTTCCCTCACCCCCACCATGGCAATAATTGTCATTAATTATCCTCATATCAAACTTGAGTACATGGGATTTATGCTTCTTCATTCTTGAGATGTTTTACTAAGAATAATGTGTTCCACTTCCATCCAGGTTAATACAAAGGCTGTAGTGTCTCCATTTTTTTTAATGGCTGAATAGTATTCCATAGTGTACATATACCATAGCTTGTTAATCCGTTCCTGGGTTGGTGGGCATTTAGGTTGTTTCCACATTTTGGCAATCGTAAATTGAGCTGCAATAAACAGTCTAGTGCAAGTGTCCTTATGATAAAAGGATTTTTTTCCTTCTGGGTAGATGCCTAGTAAAGGGATTGCAGGATCAAATGGGAGGTCTAGCTTGAGTTCTTTGAGAGTTCTCCATACTTCCTTCCAAAAAAGTTGTATCAGTTTGCAGTCCCACCAGCAGTGTAAAAGTGTTCCCTTCTCCACATCCATGCCAGCATCTGCAGTTTTGAAATTTTGTGATGTGGGCCATTCTCACTGGGGTTAGATGGTATCTCAGGGTGATTCTGATTTGCATTTCTCTAATAATTAGGGATGATGAGCATTTTTTTCATATATTTGTTAGCCGTTTGTCTGTATTCTTTAGAGAAGGTTCTATTCATGTCTCTTGCCCATTGATATATGGCTTTCTTCATGTGGATTAATTTGAGTTCTCTATAGATCCTGGATATCAAGCCTTTGTCTGATTCAAAATATGCAAATATCCTTTCTCATTGGGTAGGATGTCTATTTGCTTTGGTTGTTGTCTCCTTAGCTATACAGAAGGTTCTGAGCTTAATTAAGTCCCATTTGTTTATTTTTGTTGTTGTTGCAATTGCCATGGCAGTCTTCTTCATGAAGTCTTTCCCCAGGCCAATATCTTCCAATATTTTTCCTATGCTTTCTTTCAGGATTGTTATTGTGTCATGCCTTAAATTTCAGTCCTTTATCCAACTTGAATCAATTTTTGTGAGTGGAGAAAGGTAAGGGTCCAGTTTCAGTCTTTTACATGTGGATATCCAGTTTTCCCAGCACCATTTATTAATAGGGAGTCTTTTCCCCAAGGTATGTTCTTGATTGGTTTATTGAAGATTAGGTGGTTGTAAGTTGTTAGTTTCATTTCCTGGGTTTCTATATGATTCCAAATGTCTATGTCTCTATTTTTGTGCCAGTACCATGCC
>CAUYON010032532.1:0-23378 GCA_963573935.1 Arctocebus calabarensis
ATATAGTGATCAAGAAAATGCCATGAAGGCTAACTGTAACAGTACGATCAAAACATTTCTGAATGTATATGAATCGTGCCCTATGATTGCACCAATGTACAGAATTATGATTCAATAAAATTATAAAAAAAAAAAAAGAATCCTTTGAATAAAGGATAACTTTCTGATTTTATATTATTCTTGCCCTTTTATTGCACAAATTTAAATAATTATTATTAAATAAAATTATAAAAAAAAAAAAAAAAAAACAATTCAGAGTAATGGTGGGCATGAAGGAAAATAACTCTGCCAGACTTGGAGAACATTTAGGAAACTAGCCTGACCATCCTAGAACATTTAAGAGAGTTAGGCAGGGCCTAAGTTGTGGGGCCCTAAATGTCATGTAAAAGAGTAAGTGAACTAAGAAAAGGCAGGTGAACATTGAGAATGGCAAGTATTAAATTAAAAGATTTTAAGATATAAAATTTCATGGTGCCAAGTATTGCCCAGGAAATGGATCTTGGAGTCATCACATACCAATCCATGAAGGTATCATTCAAATGACTCACAAAATCACAGGCATCTCTGAGAAGAGCATTACAAACAAATCTGAGAACATGATTTTACTTTTAAAAATCAAACTATAGAAATTTTGCATTCACTGAATGTAGTAACCATTCCTTTAAAAAGTCATCATTCAGGCGGCTCCTGTGGCTCATCAAGTAGGGCGCCGGCCCCATATACAGAAAGTGGCAGGTTCAAAACCAGCTTCAGTCAAACGGCAAAACAGAAAAATAGCCGAGCATCATGGCGGGCACCGGTAGTCCCAGCTACTCGGGAGGCTGAGGCAAGAGAATTCCCTGAGCCCAGGAGTTGGAGGTTGCTGTGAGCTGTGTGATGCCACAGTACTCTACCAAGGGCGATAAAGTGAGACTCTGTCTCTCCAAAAAAAATAAATAAATAAAATAAAAAGTCATCATTCAATAATAAATCTCTGTGGTACATGGACTCCCAAGGTGGGAACGTGGGGAAATGGAGGAAATGAAGGGAAATGTACTACAACAGACAAAAATGAAAAATTTGCAACCCCTGGCTTCCAAGAAGTCAAAGTCTATAATAATAGAAAAAAGCAATAATAATAATACTTAATTAGAATGAATGAAATATTGTTATTGAATGCTATTGCCATAGAGGAAGAAACAACACCGACTTTCCATAAATATTTGTGGAATGAATAAATGAACTAACACTGTCAGTGGAAGGTATCTTTGCGGTGAATTTGTAAGGATAAGCAGGTCTTTCCCAGAAGAAGGGATGAAGGACCATTCCAGATGGAGAGAATAACACATAACTAGAAAAAGATCCATAGTATATGATCAGCCTAGAAAATCACTGTTTCTCACATTAAGCTGTACATTGGAATTACCATGAAAACCATTTTTAAAGAGGTTGGTACCTGGACCACAGCCCCAGAAATTTCGACTTAAATAGTATGGAGAAAGACCTGGGTACTCGTGTATTTAAAACTTCTCAAGGTCTTTCTGATACACAGCAAAGTTTAAGAACCACTGCTGGACTGTCATACAAACTTCTGAATTCTGCCTTGTTGCCTTTCCCTCCTAATAGTATGCACTAAATTTTAGTGCACTAAATACTAAGTATGCACTAAGTCACAAAGATAGAACACAACAAGTTTCAATAAATTCACTGGGGCTCTTAATTGTTTTCTGGATTGTCTATTCTTTCCTCTAAAGCAGCAGTTCTCAATCTGAGGGTCGCAACCCCTTTGGACTGTATTAAAGGTTCGGAGCCTTAAGAAAGTTGAGAACCACTGCTCTAAAGAAATTAGATGCCCGAGGGGAGGGGCAAGATGGCCGACTAGAAGCAGCTCCCAAGAGAGGCTCCTGACCAAGGAGAAGGATAACGTCCAGAAAATGCCCAATTGAGCTGAAGACTGGGAGCCCAGCCAAGAGAGAAGTGATAGCTGCAGATCACCTCTGCTGAGGCAAGCTGCAACTCCAAGAAAGCAAGTTTCAGGTACAAAATTCATCTGAAAGGAAAAGCATCCATCCCCCACCCCACCAAAAAAAGCTGTGGTCTTTTTTGCTTTCTGTTTCCTTTCTTTTTTTCTCTTTGTCCACTCCTGCGGGCTTTTAAAGATGAACAGTGAACTGTGGACCTCTTGTTCTGGTGATTACTCCCCTGCTGTGACTCTGAACACACTCTCACTAGGCAAAAAATGTGAACTAAAGTTTTCCCAACCATTCTGAATTTCCAGTACGCCCTTCCCCCCTTACCTGACGAACCAGAAGCCTAACCCCTGCTGAGACTGTGGGAGGAGGTTCTCGAGCAGCACCTCCACTCTCTGTCTGCTAGACCAAGTGCCTCACCTGGCAAAGGACTCCAGGGACTACACTGAGCCTCCCCCTCCCCAAGGGTCAACCGCAGCCAAGAACCATAGTGTTCCACCCTGCCACGGGCCACTCCAGCTCAGCACCAAGGCCCACCCCACTCCAGGGGCTGCAGTGGGTGGCAGCAACCCCGCCGCTGACTTTGCAGCATTGGGACCCAGGCCACCCTACTCCAGGGGCTGTGGTGAGTGGGAGCGGCCCCACCACAGGCCATGCCACCTTGGGACCCAGGCCCGCCTCCTGCCTGCCGCCCCGGCAGATGTGAGAGACCCTGCCGAGGGTCGTGCTACCTCAATACTCAGGCCCATCCCACCCCAGAGACACCAGCAGGCATAAGCCACCCACTGCAGGCTGTGCTTTCTTGGCAGCAAGACCCGACCCACTCCAGGGGATGTGGCGGGCGGGAGTGACCCCACCGCGGGCTGTGCAGTCTTGGGACCCAGGCCCGCCCCACTCCAGGGGCTGCAGCGGGCAGAAGCCACCCAGCTGCAGGCTGCACAGCCTCGGGGCTTAGGCCCACCCACCTCCAGGGGCTGCAGCGGGTGGGAGCAACCCCACTGCGGGCCATGCAGCCTCGGAACCCAGGCCTGCCCCACTCCAGGGGTTATGGCGGGCAGGAGAAACCCCGCCGCAGGCCATGCCACCTCAGGACCCAGGCCCACCTCCTGCCCATGACACCGGCAGACATGAGAGACCCCGCAGGGAGACACGCCGCCTCAATACCCAGGTCTGCCCCATTCCAAGGACTCCTGCAAACACATGGGACTCCGCCACAGGCTGCACTGCCAAAACCCCCAGCCTGCCTTGGCCAGTGCTGCCTCAGCCAAGTTCTCTGGTAGCTGCACAACCTGTGTCCTCCCTTCAATGCCCTCCCTGCTTCCTCACTGGCCCTGTCCATCTGCCCAGGGACTCGGGAAGTCATGTGACCCTACGCCCTCCCTCTGAGGCCCTCCCTACCACTCTGCAGAGCCCTCTGCTTTACCAGAGACTGTGGGAGCCACCCACTCTCCTTGCCTAAGCCACTGGGAGCCACGCATTGCCAGAACCATGGGCACCCACCCCAGCCCTGCTGCTGAACCCGTATGTGACATGCTCCATTCCAGAGCTGCTCCCACAGCCCCAACTCCCTGGCTGGGGCAGCCCCAGAGGAGCTACACTAGGTCACTGCCTACAAATATCTTCCAACAATAGAGTGATCCCGCCAGGGTCCAATCTTGGAGATAGGCCTCCCCAGTCTGAGGACAGACAGAGGAAATGGTAAAAAATAATCATGGGGCAGAATCAATGGAAAAACTCTGGTAATATGAATAATCAGAGTAGATCAACTCCCCCAAGGAATGACAAGGTAGATACAGCACAAGATTTCTTGCATAAACAAATGGCTGAGATGTCAGAAATTGAATTCAGAGTCTGGATAGCAAATAAGATCAGCAGAATGGAGGAAAAGATGGAATTAGAATTTCAAGCAGTAATCCAAAAGATGACCCAAAAGATGTCTCAAGAACTGAACGAATTCAAAGACAAAATGACCAAAGATTTTGACACATTGAGATAAGAAGTTGCAGCCCTCAAAGATTTGAGAAACACAATAGAATCCCTCAGCAACAGAATAGAGCAAGCAGAAGAAAGGATTTCTGACATGGAAGACAAAGCTTTTGAACACTCCCAAACTTCCAAAGAGGAAGAGAAATGGAAGGCAAAATGGATCATTCCCCCAGACAGCTTTGGGATAACTCAAAGAAAACCAATATTCGCCTTATAGGGATACCTGAAAATAACAAAGTGGCATCACAAGGCACAGAGTCTTTTCTTTATGAGATTATGAAAGAGAACTTTCCAGACATGCCAAGAGATTCTGAAATTCAGATAGAAGACAGTTCCAGAACCCCAGCATGACTCAACCCAAATAAGACATCCAGGTACTTCATAATTAAGTTCACTAAAGTTAATTGAAGGAGAAATTTCTGAAAGCAGCCAGACGTAAGAAAGTTATCACCTACAAGGGGAAGAATATTAGAATAACTGCAGATCTCTCTGATCAAACCTTTCAAGCTAGAAGAAAATGGTCATCAACGTTCAATCTCCTAAAACAAAATAACTTTCAACCTAGGATCCTATATCTAGCTAAACTGAGTTTCATTTATGATGGAGAAATTAAATACTTTAATGTCATCCACATGTTGAAGAAATTTACTATAACTAAACCAGCTCTCAAAGATATTCTCAGACCTATTCTCCATAATGACCAGCATAATCCTTCACAAAAGTAAATTCACCCAGAATTTTTATTAAATTCCAACTTCTACAGTGATGAAAGGATTAAAAATGTCCACTGGACTTTCTAAAGATTTA
Organism: Arctocebus calabarensis; assembly: GCA_963573935.1. Lineage (NCBI taxonomy): Eukaryota > Metazoa > Chordata > Mammalia > Primates > Lorisidae > Arctocebus > Arctocebus calabarensis. Next base: position 4,743 of record CAUYON010032532.1, read on the forward strand.
TCATTCTTTTCTATAAATGTGAATGGTTTAAATTGTCCTCTAAAGAGGCATAGGTTGGCTGGCTAGATACAAAAACTCAGGCCAGATATCTACTGCATATAAGAAACACATCTTACCTTAAAAGATATAGATTCAAGGTGAAGGGATGGTCATCTATATTCCAGGCAAATGGAAAGCAGAAAAAAGCAAATGTGGCAATCCCATTCAAAGATACAATAGACCTTAAACCAAATAAGGAAGGATAAGGATATGACACTTCATATTTGTTAAAGGTACTACTCAATATGATGAGATTTCAATTATTAATATTTATGCACTCAACCAGAATGCACCTCAATTTATAAGAGAAAAGCTAACAGTCATGAGCAACTTGATTACCTTCAAATCCATAGTAGCCGGAGATTTTAACACCCCTTTAGCAGTGCTAGATAGATCCTCCAAAAAGAAGCTAATTAAAGAAATTTTAGATTTAAATTTAACCATCCAACATTTGGATTTAAGAGACATTTACACAACATTTCATCCCAACAAAACTGAATACACATTCTTCTCATCAGCCCACGGTACATAGTCCATAATTGATCACATCCTGGGTCACAAGTCCAACCTCAGCAAATTTAAAAGAATAGAAATTATTCCTTGCATCTTCTCAGACCACCATGGAATAAAAGTTGAACTCAATAACAACAGAAATCTGCATACTCATACAAAAACATGGAAGCTAAATAACCTTATGCTGAAGAATAGATGAGTTATTGACAAGATTAAGAACGAAATTACAAAATTTTTGGAACAAAATGACAATGAAGCCACAAATTATCAGAACCTCTGGGATACTGCAAAGGTAGTCCTAAGAGGAAAATTTATAGCATTGGAAGCCTTCCTCAAGAAAACAGAAAGAGAGGAAGTTAACAACTTAATGGGACATCTTAAGCAACTGGAGAAGGAAGAACATTCTAACCCCAAACTGAGCAGGAGAAAAAAAATAACAAAATTAGAGCATAATTAAATGAAATTGAAGACAAAAGAATTATGCAACAGGTCAATAAATCAAAAAGTTGGTTCTTTGAAAAGGTCAATAAAATAGATAAACCGTTGGCTAACCTAACCAGGAAAAAAAGAGTAAAATCTCTAATTTCATCAATCAGGAATGGTAAAGACAAAATAACAACAGACTCCTCAGAAATTAAAATATCCTTAATCAATATTACAAGAAACTTTACTCTCAGAAATATGAAAATCTGAAGGAAATTGACAAATACTTGGAAGCATGCCACCTACCAAACCTTAGCCAGAACGAAGTGGAAATGTTTAATAGGCCTGTATCAAGTTCTTCAATAGCATCAACTATAAAAAAATCTTCCTAAAAAGAAAAGTCCGGGACCAGACAGCATCACATCAGAATTCTACCAAACCTTTAAAGAGGAACTAGTACCTATATTACTAAACCTCTTCCAAAATGTAGAAAAAGAAGGAATACTACCCAACACATTCTAGGAATCAAACGTCACCTTGATCCCTAAACCAGGGAGAGACCCAACAAGAAAAGAAAACTATAGACCAATATCACTAATGAAAACTGATGCAAATATACTCAACAAGATCCTAACAAACAGAATCCAACAACACATCAAAAAAATTATACACCATGACCAAGTGGGCTTTATCCTAGGGTCTCAAGGCTGGTTCAATATAAGCAAATCTATAAATGTAATTCAGCACATAAACAAATTAAAAAATAAAGACCATATGATTCTCTCATTTGATGCCAAAAAAGCTTTTGACAATATCCAGCATCCCTTCATGATCAGAACACTTAAGAAAATTGGTATAGAAGGGACATTTCTTAAACTAAATAGAGGCCATCTACAGCAAACCCACAGCCAATATCGTATTGAATGGAGTTAAACTGAAATCATTTCCACTTAGATCAGGAACCAGGCAAGGTTGCCCACTATCTCCACTGCTCTTTAACATTGTAATGGAAGTTTTAGCCATTGCAATTAGGGAAGAAAAGGCGATCAAGGGTATCCACAAAGGGTTAGAACAGATCAAACTTTCACTCTTCACAGACGATATGATTGCATATCTGGAAAACACCAGGGATTCTACTACAAAACTTTAAGAGGTGATCAAGGAATAAAGCAATGACTCAGGCTACAAAATCAACACCCATAAATCTGTAGCCTTTGTATATACCAACAATAGCCAAGCCAAAATAACAGTCAAGAACTCTATTCCTTTCACAGTAGTGCCAAAGAAGATGAAATATTTGTGAGTTTACCTAACAAAGGATGTGAAAGATCTCTATAAAGAGAACTATGAAACTCTAAGAAAAGAAATAGCTGAAAATGTTAACAAGTTAAAAAACATACCATGCTCATGGCTGGGAAGAATCAATATTGTTAAAATGTCTATACTACCCAAAGCAATATATAATTTTAATGCAATACCTATTAAAGCTTCATTGTCATAGTTTAAAGATCTCAAAAAAAAAATACTTCATTTTATATGGAATCATAAAAAAACTCGAATAGCCAAGACATTACTCAGAAATAAAAACAAAGCAGGAGGAATCACACTACCAGACCTGAGACTCTACTATAAATCAATAGTGATCAAAACAGCATGGTACTGGCACAAAAACAGAGAGGTAGACATTTGGAACAGGATAGAAAACCAAGAGATGAATCCAGCTACTCACAGTTACTTGATCTTTGACAAGCCAATTAAAAATATTCAGTGGGGAAAAGACTTTCTATTTAACAAATGGTGCTGGGTGAACTGGCTAGCGACCTGTAAAAGGCTGAAACTGGACCCACACCTCTAACCATTAACTAAGGTAGACTCTCACTGGATTAAAGACTTAAACTTAAGACATGAAACTATACATATTCTAGAAGAAAGTGCAGGGAAAACTCTTGAAGGAATTGGCTTGGGTGAATATTTTCTGAGGAGCACTTCCCAGGCAATTGAAGCAGTATCAAAGATACACTACTGGGACCTGATCAAACTAAAAAGCTTCTGTATAGCCAAGAACATAACAAGTAGAGCAAGAAGATAGCCCTCAGAATGGGAGAGAATATTTGCAGGTTATGCCTCTGACAAGGTTTAATAACCAGAATCCACAGAGAACTCAAACATACTAGCAAGAAAAAAACAAAGTGATCCCATCTCAGGATGGGCAAAAGACTTGGAAACTTCTCTAAAGAAGACAGGTGCATGGCCTACAGACACATGAAAAATGCTCACCATCCTTAATCATCAGAGAAATGCAAATCAAAACTACTTTGAGATATCACCTAACTCCAGTAAGATTAGCCCACATAACAAAATCCTAAAACCAGAGATGTTGGCGTGGATGTGGAGAAAGGGGAGCACTTCTACACTGCTGGTGGGAATGCAGACTAATACGTTCCTTTTGGAAGGATGTTTGGAGAGTACTTAGAAATCTAAATATTGATCTGCCGTTTGATCCTATAATTCTTTTACTTGGTATATACCCAGAAGACCAAAAATCACATTATAACAAAGACATCTGTACCAGAATGTTCATTGCAGCCCAATTCATAATTGCTAAGTCATGGAAGAAACCCAAGTACCCATCAATCCACAAATGAATTAATAAATTTTGGTACATGTATACCATGGAATATTACACAGCCTTAAAGAAAGATGGAGACTTTGCCTCTTTCATGTTTACACAGATGGAACTGGAACATATTTTTCTTAGCAAAGTATCTCAAAAATGGAAGAAAAAATATCCAATGTACTCAGCCCTACTATGAAGCTAATTTATAGCTTTCATATGAAAGGTATAACCCAACTATAGCACAAGAATATGGGGAAAGGGACAAGGGTAGGGAGGGGAGGGGGCAGGTAGGGGTAGAGGAAGGGTATTTGGTGGGGCCACACCTATGGTGCATCTTAGAAGGGTACAGGTGAACCTTACTAAATGCAGAATACAAATGTCTTCATATAATAACTAAGAAAATGCCATGAAGGCTATGTTAAACAGTTTGATGAAAACAGTTCAGATTGTACATGAAACAAGCACACTGTATCCCTTGATTGCACTAATGTATGCAGCTATGATTTAATAAAAAAAATTGCTTTAAAAAATAGAAAGAAAAATAACTTCCAGCTTTTCTTAAAACCAGCAAGAACCAGAACAACCATCCTTCTTTTATTAGTACAGAAATGTAAATCATAGCTGTGGGAATCTGTTAAGATTAGTGCCTGGCCCATAATAGAAAGAGATCCCTAAATACCAAACACTACACACATCTCCAACAGAATATGTACATTTCCTGCACTGGTCCATCCATGAATGATTGTTATGTGTAATATATTATGATGGGTGCTGGGATTCAGTCAAGAAATGTGAAAGGTCTTGTTCCTTATGTCATGGAGGAGAGTGAAAAGCAAGCTCTGTCTTTCCAATCATATAGCCCAGAAGCTTCTATGTGCAGATAGCTCAGTCTGACACAGAGGAATTTCATCAGCCATATAAATTTCAGAGGTGAATAACTGAAGTCACATACGAAAAAGATATTTATAAATATACTGAGTAATAGTTGATACTGCAGCATGTACCATTAAGAGTTTCCAATCATACAATAAGGGATCCCAGATTAATGCCATTCTACAGAGCACTGGTTACGCTCTGAAAATGCTTTACATTGTTCCACAAGGGAGAGGAAAGGAAGGGAGAAGCCAAAAGTGGGAAATTAAGTGTAATTAGATCATTGATAAACTCATAACTTAGGCTCATGCTATTTGGTCAGTTTTCTAATGGCTATAAGTTAATGATTCAATTAGTTTCCTAGGAGTGAGGATAAGTACAAGTTCAATGTTCTGTATCATATTACTGAATAGAATCTGCTAAAGACATATCTAGATTCATTTTATGAGCAACAAAAACAAAAATACTTTATATTTGTTATAGTTCCATTATGTCAAATGATGAATGAGTGAACGAAATAAATAAGTGAAACAAAATCAGTACACAAAATTACTGTCAAATATTATTTTCTTACTTGATTTTAATTTTCCTAGTAATTCATTCAACACATTTGAAAACGTGTCATGCTAAACACTCTAAACGGAACAGAGATGAACTTTGGAGGTGCATTACATGAATACATTCATAAGGCAAGGTGATCCAGTTCAATAAACAGCAGTTTAGATTATATAACTCATGAGAAAATTATTTTAAAAGCATAAATCACAACAATTTACAAATACCATACAATAGAACTGGTATAATATCATGGCACACAGTTATCATTAGTAATGACTAAGAGTATGGCAGTACACTAATTTAACTATGTTTTTTCTCTAGTACAGAATAAGCAAGAATGGCCTCACTCAAGAAGATAAAAAGCCAACAAGCATTATATTCTTTGGTAAGAACACTTGACAAAGTGTAAACCACCATGAAGATTCTAAAGTTTTAGTTTACATTGCTGTTTTTCTAAGTCATAATAAAGTCGGCTAGAGCAGCAAGTATAAAACCTGGTTACGTTACCTGGAGCAGAGGGGCTGTACACGTGCACCATGTTCTTTGGCAGTGTTGTGACCCTTAAATGAGAAGAATCCGACTTTTATGTACAAAGAACACTCACATAAATGTGATACTCATTACTGTCAGGGCCCAGGAGTGGCCAGGTCCCGGGCCGGCTTAACTAGGTTCCAGACGTGGACCGCTAAGTTACCTTGCTCTGGAACAATTTCTCTTAGGTGCCTGAGGGCTATCTACATCAGCAGGAGAGAGAGAGAGTCTTAGAGTAAAGCAGTCTTAGAATAAATAGATCTTAGTCTTCAGCAGAGCTTGGTAATCTTCAGCAGAGAGACGCCGTGCTGGCGTTCTGTAGGCAGGAGAGGAGACAGAGTCAGAGTAGGCAGGTCTGTGATAGAATGCGCATGCTCCCGACTGCCTTCTCCTCCAGCCTAATATAAGGCTGACCTCGTGCCTTTCAACAAGCACAGATGTAGCAACCTCCAACTCACCACTGCTCTCATCTCGCGAGCTCTCATGCTTGTTAGGAGAGCTAAATTCCTCTCCATGCCCTTTCCACCAAGGTGTTTCTTTTTTATTTTATTATTTATTTTTTTATTTTATTTTATTTTATTTTATTTTGAGACACAGCCTCAAGCTGTCACCCTGGATAGAATGTCGTGGCATCACAGCTCACAGCAACCTCAAATTCCTGGACTCAAGCGAGTCTCTCGCCTCCGCCTCCCAAGTAGCTGGGACTACAGGCACCCGCCACAACGCCCGGCCATTTTTTGGTTGCAGCCGTCATTAATGTTTGGCAAGCCCGGGCTGGATTTGAACCCACCAGCTCAGGTGTATGTGGCTGGCACCTTAGCCCGTTGAGCCACAGGCGCTAAGCCAAGGTGTTCCATTATTGAGCTATACAGGTATTTCTTATAACTCTCACTACTCCTAGCCATAGGCTATACGGGCTGCTACACATTACCTTTAATAAGTCAAAAGCCATATAACCTATAGTAGTAAAAATATACCCCAGCTTATAAGTTACTTCTGTAATTATTAAGGCATTTAAGAGCTTGGTAAATTGGGGGAAACCAGAAATAAGCTTATTTAATGCTTCATTTTCAATTTGTCATTAACCAATGAGTATTTCACATATGTTTATAAACAGCCTGTTATATACTGTGTCTGAAAAGAAAATTAAACTATAACAGCTATAAACATTTCTAGAGTAATTAAGAAATTAAAGACTCAAAATTCTGGAAATCCTAACGGAATTTGTAAGCCACATCCTATTACTTTTTGTAAATTGCCCAATGAAAAATGGTTCAGCACCTATTAATTTGCCTGCCTCTTGAGGTGTCTGAAAAGGCCTACTAAAATCTCAGATATATAGGACTTTGTGAAAGGCATGACCAATTCACCTTGTGCATGTATTTGATGGATGTTTTATATACTAATTTTGACATTGATATAGGAGCTGTGAACATGGAGGAGTCTTCCTGGCACATCTTTATTGCAATGGCAATATTGCTACTAAAAGACAAGCTTGAGTCGGTATTTAGAATGATTGATATTTTTGAATATAAATATGGAGACCTCTCATCCAAAAGGTGGCATGACTGTGCTAGATGCTGGTATCATTTCTGACAGGTTTTATGAGATCCTAAACCAGTGAGGGATGGTATTATGGGACCACCTTTCATATATTTGCCACTCTGATTTCCTGCAGTAATGAACTTCAGGGACTTTGCTCAGTAGCAGAAGCCTTGATAAGGAATGTGCATGTATCTCAAAAGTTCAGAGAAGACAGAAGGGGCTGACCAACATTCTCAGCTGATTTTTTTTCCTTTTTCTCAAGCAGAGAACAAAATAGAAAACTACTTCAGTGTCAAAAAAGAGTAACAATTGGAAATACTATTTATTCATAATTGGACATTACTCAAGTTGAAGGAAAAGAACATTAAAAGGGAAGGTTATTCTGGGAGAAGCCCAGCATATTTCTATTATTAGTTTGAGTCTTCATGCACAGCTTTAACATCATTTTATTCAGGTGAGAGTATTTTCAGGAAAACACATTACCAGTCACATGAAAATAAACCTACTGACTCCTGAGAACTTTGGAGGATCAACTAGGACGAGTTGTCGATATAACAGGGTTCCAGTGAGGAGGAACTTTGCATGTACAGAATTGCATGACCTCCCTCCTGTTCGCTGACATCCAAACAGTGCTGGAACTGGCTGGACAGATTCAAATCCCTGGTCTGTCACTTAGTGAGTAACCTTGGGCAAATTATTTGCACCTACCTTGCAGGATGGTTGTAAGGATTAGTGACAGAATGTACCAAGTATTTAGCTTAATGGTTGCAACACAGCAAGCACTCAGAAAATAGTGGTTAAGTATTTGTTTATGTTCAATTCCACTATGGCACAAATCTGTTTTATAAGATATAGGGTATATGTTATGTTATGTGTCTATGTCAATTAACGAGAGCAAATTATTTTAAATGATCCAATTAAATTAATTTTTTTGCCACATACCTTCTTTGGGCTAAGTAGTTATACTGGATCTTTTTTTTTTTTTCAGACAAAGTCTCACTCTGTTGCTCAGGCTAGAGGGTCAGAACAAAGTCAAACTCCTTAGCTCAGAACAAGGTCAAACTCCTTGGATCAAGGGATCCTCCTGCCTTGGCCGCCTGAGTAGCTATAGGGGTGGTACTATAGGTACCCACCACAATGCAGGTATATTTAACTAAAATACTCTTAAGTAGTTGATTAATGGATACAAAAATATAGTTAGAATAAATAAGACCTACCATTTTTTAAATCAGTAATACGACTATAGTAAACAACAATCCATTGCATATTTCAAATTAGCTAATAGGGAATAATTTGAATGTTCTCAGCATAAAGAAAGATAAATGTTTTAAGTGATGAATATCCCAATCTGAACTGGTGATTACACATTATATGAAAGTATCAAAATGTCACATGTACCCTGAAGTATGTATATCTATTATGTATTAATAAAAAATTCAAAAACACCGTAAGCAGGAAACATAGCTCCATTCTGACTCACACAACCATTCATACCAAATGGCTATTTTTCTTTTCTAGGAGATCAAATGCAGCATTTAATTATTGAAATATATTATCTAATAATACTATAAATGTTAACTTTTCTTATTTAATGAAGATCCTTTAATTTTTATGTAACTTTTGCAAACAGAGTACATTTCAGTATCACAAAAAGAAGCAACCATTTTTAGCAGTCCCTCAGTGATGACCATTTTAGCATTGTGGTCGTAATTATTCCACATGCACTTATACATAAGTAGAATCTTACAGTGCATATTGTTTTATAATGTTTTTTTCTCAGTTATCAATACATCCTAAGCATCTGTCCTTGATAATAGATATGCTACTGCCATGTTGTTTTAATGAGCCATACAATATCCTATACATATGTGTGCTATATTTTATTAAAAATTGCTATTGTTGTATACATGAATAAGTTATCTGAGAATAAAAGTTCAATGGAGATGGAGTGTGTTTTATCCCTAGTGTATGTTTAGCTACTACCATCATGTCTGTCACAGAGCTAATACTGGTTAAAATTTTTTAAAAAGCGAAATTTTACAATTCTGTTTATTTAGAAAATAGTTACAAAGCACTACTGGGTGCCAAAAGCATGCTGAAGCCACGTTATGGCGATAATGTAGTGATGAGTACACAGAAAATTTTCTTTGTTTTAAATGTTAATTTAGGAGTAACTTTTTTGTAAAATTTAAGACTCTTTTTAACCTAAAATAAATAGTGAGCTCTTGCCATTACTAGATCCCAGGCCCTATTCTAGGCATTGCAGATAAAGGAAAAAACAAAACAGAAGCTAGAAGTTGTTTTAAGTGTGATTGGCATTTTTTAAAAACTAAGGGACAAGTATAGGGAGGCTTCTAAGTTACACTGGGATTTAAAGAATGAATATTAGTCATCTAGGTAAAAATGATAGATATGAATAATCCAGGCAATGAGGAAAATGACTACAATGATGAAAATTTAAGAAACTGTTATATACTGAAGGAGCTGAGGAAAGTCAAGCGTGAGCGAAGCACGGGAACGGAATGAAGGGTGATGGGGCACGGGCGGGGCGTAGGGAGCTCACAACAGACTGTACAAGCCAAGTTCACGACTTGGACATCAAGTACAGGACAGCGGAAATCGATAAAGAGTGAACACGCACTGAAAGATACAGGAGTAGAGAGGCCAGAAGACTCACTAAGAGGGGCCACCGTGTTGGTCAAAATAAAACCCGTGGTCGGGGGATACTGGGAGATCCTCGCCTCCCTCAGCCGACAGGGCGGGGAGCTCTGGCTTATTTTGATTTCAGCTCTTCTGTCGCCGGCGTAAACCAAGTCTCTCTCTTAGAGTCTGAGCCAGGGCAGCGTCTGCTTCAGCGGTTGCAGAGAGGCGGGGCCCATCCATTCCCGACTTTACCGAGGCTCAGGCCCGCCCTGCGCAGACTGCAGCTCGTGACCAACTTCCAGTCTGAAAAAGGAGGGACGTGTCCTCTGTGGCTTCGGAGACTCCCGTGAGGGAGAGACCGCGGCCTTCTTTCCTGCACGTGAGGCGGGCGCCCACACAGCGGGCCCTCGCCCGGAGCCCCGTGAGGGGCAAGGCCGTCTCCCCACTCAGACGCCGACCAGCACGCCGAGACCTCCTGACCTTCCGTCCTACGCTGGGACTGCCTATTGATTTTACAAACTGACGTATTCATGGCTAATTTTTTCCCTGAAATCAGAGAGTCTCATGTTCAGGTCCTTGGGGATTTTCAATATAAATTTAGTGAGATTCTTCTTTAACTGACCACAAGAGGATTTTCTCTAATTTGTTGGAGACTTGCTGCATGAGTTTCTGCCATCTGCAGTGACTAACTGCCACAAACGAGGTGGCTTAAACCAACACGGATTTGTTCTCTCCGAGCTGCGGAGGCACAAAGGCGGAAATCGAAGCTGAGTGAAGATGCGTCCGCGCCTCTCGCCCGGCCTCGGTGGGAGCCGCAGTCCTGACGGCTCCTGAGCGCGGGAAGCGTCTCTCGGGTCTCCACGGGGCTTCCTGATAGGGACGCGTCACTGGACTCAGGGACCACCCGAGCCCAGCGTGACTTCCGGCTAACATCTGCGAAGCTCCTATTACCAATAAGGCCACATTCAGGGGTACTGACTGTTAGCACGTCCACAGGCACTGCGTGATGCTATCACGTCCCCCTGCACTGCGGGTTAGCACGTACCCACGTACTACACATTAGCACGTCCCTGCGTACTGCGTGATGCTATCACGTCCCCCTGTACTGCGGGTTAGCACGTACCCACGTACTACACATTAGCACGTCCCTGCGTACTGCGTGATAGCACGTCCCCCTGCACTGCGCGTTAGCACGTACCCACGTACTACACATTAGCATGTTCCTGCGTAATGTGTGATAGCACGTCCCCACTTACTGCGTGATAGCACGTCCCTGCGTACTGCGTGTTAGCACGTACCCACGTACTACACATTAGCACGTCCCTGCGTACTGCGTGATAGCACGTCCCCACGTACTGAGTGTTAGCACGTACCCACGTACTACACGTTGGCATGTTCCCGCGTACTGCGTGATAGCACGTCCCCCTGCACTGCGTGTTAGCACGTACCCACGTACTACACACTGGCATGTTCCCGCGCACTGCGTGTTAGCACGTCCCCACGTACTGCGTGATAGCACGTCCCCACGTACTGCGTGTTAGCACGTACCCACGTACTACACGCTGGCATGTTCCCGCGCACTGCGTGATAGCACGTCCCCACGTACTGCGTGTTAGCACGTACCCACGTACTACACGTTGGCATGTTCCCGCGCACTGCGTGATAGCACGTCCCCACGTACTGCGTGTTAGCAGGTCCCCCAGCTCTGCGCGGAACAACTAACAACACCACTCCACCAAGTCAAGATCACGCGCACGGCGTGAGAGCACGTCCCCACGTACGGCGTGTTAGCACGTCCCCCCGCACTGCGCGTTAGCACGTACCCACGTACTACACGTTGGCATGTTCCCGCGCACTGCGTCATAGCACGTCCCCACGTACTGCGTGTTAGGAGTTCAACACATCTTTTCAGGGCAGAACTCAACGCACAACCCTTGCTATTCAAATCTCTATGTGTAATTTATGAAGTCCTAACGCTTCGCACGCTTTATGTCTTTATTTCCGAACGCAATGATAAGCTGGTCACCACGAAAGTTCTGAGACAGGCGCCTCCCTTCGTTCAGGCCGCGTCTGACCCCTGCAGGCTGCGGCTCACTCGCCTCCGCGGTGTGGCCGAGTGTTTCCACCCACGGCGATCTTACATTTCTTGATTTGGGGGTGTCTTAAATCTTTAGTAATGACCCACATATACAGCTGAAGTCATGCTGTCTGGAAAATGTCCAACCGAACCTATCTTCTTTCTGTGAAAAAGACCTTTCTTTTTCTATGAAAAAATATTACAAACTTACCATTTCGAAATCTCTTACATCTTTTAATTATTTTAATTGACTTTGATGGAAATTATAACTTTATCAAGTCCCCTTGATAAGAGTTTGGAAAAATAATGAAAGCAGAAACAATCTTTTAAATTTTTTCCCTAAAAACTCCTGAAGTGTAAGAGCTATTTCTGTGTTAAAGCTGCATATAGTGAGCACCCTACATTTGTAGTAAATGAAAGAATGAGCATGTAATTTGGTCTTTTTATTTGTTAAAATGCATAATATGTGGTATAAACATTTGCTTCTGCTTAATTGGAAAACATTAAAGGAGTTTCAGGCGAATATTATTCTATTCAGAATATCAGTGTTTTTTTCTCCCTAAAATGCAGCTGAGTACCTAGAAAGGAGAAATTTATAATGTAAAGGAAACCTCTTCCTCAGCCTCAAAAGAAAGACTGAGGAGGCCCTGATCATCTGGTAATTATGTCAATACATGATTTATCCCATACATTTTTAATGATACAGTAATATAATGACAAACCCTTATAAATTATTTATTTACATACATTTTGCCAACAAAGTATTTTATAAGATTTTAATTTTTTTATAATATGAACCTAATTTCCTTCGAAAGAAGTTGTTCCCCTTAATTAGAAAAATCAGAATTAAATATGTTAACAAGAACTTGAAAATTTAGATCTAAATTGACTTAACCGTGCTATGCAAATAAATACTATATTTAACATGTTCCTTCTTCTGTTTTCTGAAATACATCAAACGTAAGATGATCTCAGTAAGGCAGAAAAAGGCATAGACGTTTCCTAGTGCTTGAACTGTGATGAACTGATACTACCACAGTGCTTCCTGAAACTAAGCACCTTTATGCCTTATCAGGTTTCAGGCATGGAAGATAACAAAAATCAGTCCTAACGTGTGTCATGAGAGTGACCACTCCAGCAGCTGTTTAATGCACGGCTCTAATGGCAGGACAGGCTTTTTCCTGTTGTTCAAGTAGTATCATTTTAAATGTGCTTCACATGGTCTTTTAAAGAGCTTTTCAAAAATGGATGCGCATATATACATTGATTAACTGAAAAATCTGGAAAAATGCCTTGAAATGTTGTTGTCATAGTTTCATTTCACAGAGCAAACAGTAAAGCTGAACATGATAACTGAAGTGTTAAGTTTACCAAATGGTGTGTTTTTAAGCCTAGTCTCAAAATATAATAGTGAGATGTTTAAATTCAGTCTACTTTGTGCCAAAACATGACCTTTATAAGTCTATGCTTCCATGAAATGATAGACAATGGCTCTATTTGTAAATCACACACAGTTTTAGCTGAATTGACATACTTATGTACAAATCTAATATGCACATAACTAATATTAAATCAATAAAAACATAAAAATTAGTCTCTTAAATTTGAAGGTAGCATTTCTAAGCTATATATGAACAGCATGTGAAAGAGAATATCCAGACCACTAATGAAAGTGAAGCGGGAAAGAAAGAATAAAAAGGAGGAATGAAGAGAAGGAGGACAGCAAAGGGAAGAAGGGAGAGAAAACAAGAGAGTGCAACGTGAGTTTAATATGCTTATTATTATAAGTATTGTGGATTTAAACTTAACTGGATGGGATTTCAGTGCTCTAAGAACACACAGATGATTGGAGTCAGAATTTAAATTCTACATCTGAGAACTAATCTGGTGAACTACCCTAGTAGTGCAGATGTTTTCTAATCCTAGAAAATGAAAGTAACTTTGAAACATTTGCAATGAACTCAAATAGAAATCTGCTATTTTTATGATTTACACACATTTAAAGTATACCATTTTCCTCCATTGTAAGTGGCACACCATTCATTCATTTCCAAATTGTTTGGGTCAACCTTTTCCAAATTTAAAGATGATAATTTCTAGTAGTCAGACAATAAAATGAAACAGAAAAATGTATTTTATTTAAAATCAAATGATACTAAGTGCTGAAGAGACAAATAAATAGGATTGGGGATTGTGTAGGGACTGGGTGGGGGGTGTACAGTGGTCCCTACAGTTGCCCAGGAAGGTGTTAAGGCAATGAGTAAGTCACACGGATAGCTAAGAGAATGCAGCCAGGCAAAGAGACATCAGGGGAGGACCTAGGGGACAGCCACATGCCTGACCCGTGTGAAGCAATAAGGGAGAGAATGTATGTACATCTCTCAGTATGTCCATCTGTGTTTTTAATCATGTAGACTGTAGCGAGTCCATCGTAAAGACTCAATGATAAGCCAAATAGCTGCCCTGGCAAGGGACACAGGTGGAATTTTACCCTGAGTGTGTCCCTGTGGCTGATGCGATGCCTACAGATTCAACATCCTGGGGTTGGGTTCAAATCCTGCCTTAGCTTATAGCAAATTTGTGGTCCTAGGGTGATTCTGAGGATCAATGAAAACATAAGGGGGAGAAATTAGCACAGGAGAGAAGAGAGAAGAGAAAATCCCCCCTGGACCCAGACACCTAGACTCTCAGGAAACCAGGAGAATTGTATGAAAGAAGAGTCACTTCTGGAGAGACTATCAAGTTAGAAAACATTCAAGTGTGTGATTCAAACTCTGAGCATTTTCCCAAATAGAAGACTTAACCAGTAGAAATACCATAAGGATTAGGCATTTTATGAGTTCATTGATCACGCAGATTCGGCTGTACTAGACAAACGGAATACAGTGTACATATCTGTTTTTAGATTTATCTAGTGATTTTGTCCTTCAAAAGTTGAGGATTATATGAATATTAAACATATTCAAAATAGATGTTCTCATATGAAACAGAAGAAGCCTTTTTAGAATATACTTTTTTCTGTGAATGGGCAGGATATGCGCCCTGAGGCTTTGCAAGGCAAATATTCTCTACCACAATTTCTCCACAGCCACAGTGTTATAAAACAGCCGTAGACAACACCAAACACCAAATGAATGGACATGGCTGTGTCCCCCCATTTTTTTTATTGTGTAGGGTACAAAGAATTAGGTTACAGTGATTGTGGTTATTAGATAAAGTCCCTCTTGTAATTGTGTCCACCCCGAAGAGGTGTGCCATGTATCACAGCCCCCTTCCCTGCTTCCCCTAGCCCTGAACCCTCATCCTCTACTCCCCCTCGTATTAGACCATTACTAATCTACTGCCTTCATATTAGAATGGAGTGCATTGAATTCTTGCTTCTCTATACTCATCATGCTTTACTAAGAAGAATGTGTTCCACTTCCATCCAGGTTAATACAAAGGATGTAAAGTCTCCACATTTATTTACAAAAGCTGGCTGCAGTGGGCCAGGTTTGGCCTGCATGCTGTGCTTTCACCTTATTCTAGAAGGGTAAAATAATGGCTAGAACATATTCATATGAAGAATAAAGAAATGTTAACTCAGAAACAATAAATATTTTGTTTCTGAATTACCTCATAATGTGTACAGAACATTAGCCCACAACCTTGGCCACATCCTCCCGTTTTCTCTCACATAGGGATTTTTGCTTGGACAAACTAAGCACGTTCCAGACATAACACATTCATTAATTTTACCAATGTGGCACATTCTTTTTCCTGTTTTTCTTCTAAAAATGTAGTCTTTTCCAATGAAACTGATCACCTTCCTGTTGACTGCAATGGTGATAGCTTTTTACTGTTCTACCATCCTTTAAACATGTTGCCAATTATACTGCTACTTAAATTTACTAAAATAATCCTTATAAACACAGTGTCTCACAAAACACAGTACTGGTGTATCAAAGTAACCTACTCTGCTGGGGGCTGCCGGAGGGCACACCACTTTGCGAGATACTCTAAGTGGCCCTGGACAAGCAGAGGTCTGAAACTAGGATGTGTGCTGAGAAACACACCACATCCTCGCACCTCTGCTGTCCTCATGTTGTTAGAACTTTCTTGTCTAAAACCAGCAGCAAGTCAGTTCAGACCTCATAAAGAAAAGTGGTAAAACTTTTAAAAGAATATTGGGATATCTCAATGGATAACCCAACTGATCTATAGCCCAAAATGGGACCAGGCTTCAGATACAACTGGAGCTACAGACTTGAACACTCCCAAGTTTCTCCAGGTTTCGTTACTCTTGTCTCTTGCTATACGTTACATTTCCCCACAGACAAGAGAAAATGAATTAGCTGACTTTCTTAGGTTTTATATGGGAAGTGGTCCAAAGACCAATAAAATGGTTCCTCCAGCTGTGAGACTTGGAGTAATCAGAATTATTCCCTGTCGTGAATGGCAGAGTCTGTAAGATTATGTTAAAAGCTCTTCTATGGGCCCCCAACTATGGCTCAGAGAATAGAGTATTGGATGACCTAAGGCCATCAAAGAGGAAAAGTCAGTTACTAGAAGAATGAGAGGTGAGTTAGGTAGTAAATCATAAACCAGTGCAAATCTCAAGAGCCAAGATATTTTGGTAGAAACCAAAATCAGGTAATTTTGAAATAAGTACTTATATTTTCTTAAAACAGTGATTCTCAACCTGTGGGTCATGACCCACAGGAATGGTATTAAAAGGGTCATGGCATTAGGAAGGTTGAGAAGCACTGTCTTAAAAAATACAGTCTCTTTATACAATCATTGTGTAATCTAATTGTGTAGTACAGACAAGGTTTGGCCCTATCCAGAGTTTAACCATCCACGAGAGAGGTCTTGGAACATCCCCCCAAAGGTTAAGTAGGGGTTGGCTATACTTCACAAGTTTAGCTGATCTTCTGAATCTCTTAAGGGAATGTTTCCTAAATGAAGTTTCTCAAATTTCATCCCAGACCTCCTAAATCTGTAGCCCCCATCAGACTTTCTGATGATCAGTTAGTTCCTATTTTTGCCCCCCCCAATGGACTAGATATTCACTAGATCCCTCTTTCTCCATCTCCCCAATGTACTCAGGCCCCTGAGGGGAGCCCGTGTGTTTGCTGTTCTCCCAGGGCTCTCTGCGCAGATCAGCATCCGTATTCTCCTACATGGGCACAATTTCTCTCATGACTCCAGCTGTTCTGGTTTAAAGCAGCCCGTGACCAATCTCTCCATCTAATACTTATTAACATGTAAATTAACCAGAAATTTACCAGTACAATAGGTTACACATACATCTCTATCTTTTTCGGCCTACAGCAACATTCTTTTATCCTATAAAAGAAATTAAGTATGAGTAAGACTTGTGAAAGGAAAGAAGCATCACCGAATGTTTAATTTGCATTAATAGATTACTTACCTTTAGAATCTAGTTTTCTATCAAGATAATGGGATATGCAGAAGGTTAATCTTTGCAATAATTATGATTAAGTGGAAACAGAAACTTTATATTCACAAAATTAACGGTGCTCAAAATGACACAAACACCTATAAGGAACTTGTAGACTCCTCCTTACAAAAGATACACACAACTAAGGACACATCTCAAAGCATCCAAAAAGAAAAGCCTTAATAAAAATATGTCCAAAAAGGTTTTGGGTTTTGTTCAATGTAAAATGCAAACAGTAATAACAATTTGACAAACACAGTTCTCAATATTTCAGAACCGCATCCTATCTTTTAGTTAAAATATCTGTTTGATTGATTTAGAGGCGGCTGTTCAAAGCCCAGGGGCCTCTACTGTTAGCGGGAATTTGGAAGGGTTTCTTTGTCTGCTTTCCTTCCTCCTCAGACTCCCAGTCACAAGGAACTAGATTCTATAAGAAAAAAAGAAATTAACTAAAAGAAAAAAAAAAGACTTCTACCAGCTAGAACTGGGTTTACAGGTTGGTTTAAATGCTTGAAAAAGTTCTGGGATAAGTAATCTTTTGCATAATTTTGACATGAAAGCTAACATGGTTAAGTTTAGATCATTTTTAAATCAAGCAAACCATTCAGTGGGTATTTACTGTAGATCTGACATGTGTACATTTCTGGGTTGGTAAGACATATAACACACAGTCACTGCATTCAGGAAGGTATGATCTAGATACAGAAACACAAATTAATCATACCAAACAAGGGAATAAGAAAAGTCCTTTTGACCCCAGGAGTCCTTTCGACCCACTGGGAGTTATGGCAGTGGGCAAAGTACCACAGGACAGCCCATGGCTGAAGTCCCTGTTGGAGGCCTTAAAGAGCTTCAGGGTTTCAAAAAGGCCCAAAGTGCAAAGCACTGAAGATGGAAACAGTGATGAACAGACAGAAAGAGGTGGTGATGACGAGGATCCTGGCAAACTTGAAGCACGAGATTTGATTTCAGAGCAAGCAGTGGTAAGTATTTAAGGCTATTACTCTGTGCACTTCTTAACCACGGTGAATACTTCAAATTGTATTGGAAACTCCGTTGACTGCTTTTAGCCAAATGCTATTGCAACACCTTACAACTTAACATAGGAAGCATGATTTTTTTTTCTTTTCTTTTTTTTTTTTATTGTTGGGGATTCATTGAGGGAACAAGAAACCATGTTACACTGGTTGCATTTGTTGGGTAAAGTCTCTCTTACAATTGTGTTTCGCCCCTAAAAGGTGTGGCACACACCAAGACCCCAAGACCCCACCCCCTCACTCCTTCCCTCTCTCTGCTCTTCCTTTCCCCACCCCTCCCTCATTCTTTCTCTCTCTGCTCTCCCCTTCCCTCAACCCCACCATGTGAATAATTGTC
>CAUYON010032534.1:0-18986 GCA_963573935.1 Arctocebus calabarensis
GGTTCTAAAAGTGTGGTCTGTGACTTGTTAAAGCTTAACTAAATACCCTTTGAGGTATATGAGAGGTGGAAACTATTTTCATGATAATACTAAGGCACTCTTTGCCTTTATCACCATTTTGTCATTTGCAAAGATGATGCAGGTGCAGTAGTGGGTAACTGCTGAGGCCCCAGCACAAATCAAAGCAATGGCATCCAACTGTGGTAGCAAGCATTTTATCTGTTCCCTCCATATGCTCACAGATTAAAAACAAGCAAAAAATCCAGTTTCACTTATGAGTATACTTGATGAAACAGCAAAAATTATTAATTTTACAACTCAACCCTTGAGTACATAACTTTATAATATTTTCTGGGTGACAGAATGGGACTTATAGCAAAAATGTACATGTGCAATTGTATTAGTGACAAAGAAAAGTAGCTTTCTTTTTCCAGAAGAAATATTTTTAGTAACTTCCTGACAGACATCTGTGATACTTTTTCTACTTTTTTTTTCTTTTTGCTGACTTCTCTTTGAGTGCTGCTTCATATGAGCATTCCATAATTTCTTTTTTCATTTATTTTTTATTTACTTTTTTTCAGCCTCAAAAATCCAGGGATAATTCCATAATTTTTATGGAAAAAATAAATTTCTCTACCATGGTAGATCAAACTTTTCATTTTTTCAGAGTTCTCATATATTCCATGCCTAACTTCCCTGAAGGGGTACCGACCCCCCAACCAAAGCAAAGTGAGATGGCCTCAGGTGCTCCCCGAGGAACGTTGCCCTAAGATGGAAAAACGTCTTTCTCTGTGGACATGTCGTAGCAAGAACATTCAGTTAGGATGGTCAAAGAGGAAGTTAACCTGAGGGCTTCGCAGGGTTGAAGCTGGGGGTTGGGCACTTGCAGAGGTTGCGGGAAAGAGGTGCTCTGTCATTTTCTCTTTTTTATTTATGGCCAAGCTTTAAGTTTTAGGGAACTGACAAGATAGCCAGACACTTTTGTGGTTAGACTTACAGCCTTACAGATGTGTTAAAGTATGCTTTATTTAGATTAATTATATATGTATCCAGCAGCTTTTGTGCTGAACAAGGAATTTTCGTGGTAGCTTCTGCTGTTTCAACATTATTTGTTCCTTTTTCTATTTCTATACTTTTATCTGATCAGTGTGTATAAAAACACCCAATAAACATGGGTTGTCACTGAGTGCCTGAGCGAGCCTCAGTCCCCTTTCAATCAATCATTCTGTGTGCAGAACTGCCTCTGTGTCTCTGAATAGTTAAGTTCCGTGGTCGACGACACCCATCATAGTAACTGACCCAGCAAGAAGACCCCTAATGGCCCCTAACTGTCTCAGCCTTGGTCCCCACACTTCTCCAACCCACCTTCCCTTATTGGTTTAGTTCTGAGGACAGGTTTCAGAACAAGAAAGTTCTCTGAGTTCCCTGACCTCCCTAGCCACAGGTTGAAACAATGGTGGAAACTCATTCAAGCAGAGTTTCCCAGGTTACTGAGTTTCCCAGGCTACCGAGTCTCTCAAGTTAGTCCTCGTGCCAACTGCCATGATGCGACCCCCTGTGCCAGCCCCTTGACTATAGCCCCACCCCATGCTAACTGCCATGATGTAACCCCTTGAGCTAACCGCCTGACTGTAACCTCACCCTATTACTGGCCACATTCCGCTTTTGTACATGCTTGCTTTGCCACATCAGCACAAAAAGGGTATAAAAGGCTGCCTGAATTTCTCTTCAGGGCTGTTTGCCCTTTGGGGCAGCATTCCGCCTGTGCAGATGTAATAAATGACAACCTGATTTGGGCCATTTGCCCTTTGGGGCAGGGGTCCACCTGTGCAGGTGTAATAAATCATCACCATGTGATTTGAGCCTAAAATGGGGTCTGTGTTTTCTTTTCTTTTCTTTTTTTTTTTTTTTTTTTGAGACAGAGCCTCAAGCGGTCACCCTGGATAGAGTGCCATGGCATCACAGCTCATGGCAACCTCCAATTCCTGGGCTCAAGTGAGTCTCCTGCCTCTGCCTCCAAAGTAGTTGGGGCTACAGGTGCCCACCACAATGCCTGGCCATTTTTTGGTTGCAACCATCATTATTATTTGGCGGGCCTGGGCTGGATTCGAACCCATCAGCTCTGGCGCCTTAGCCCGTTGAGCCACAAGCGCCGAGCCAGTCCATGTTTTCTTATGGGTGGCCACAGTTACAACACCATCATTCAGAATGCACACCCCTGAACCTCTGATTGCAGTCAGAGGGGCCTTTCATATTCATTTCCTCCAAGGAGATGCTGTCCTTATACCTGTGGGAAGAGCCATCCAGCCGCACAAGATAGAAAGAAGATTTGGGAGACAGGCGATCTGCGTTCAGACTTTCAACCACTCCTGGTCCCTCCAGGACTTGGCCTCTTGGGGCTGCTTCAGGACTGTGAGGACTTTGGGGCTGTGGCTGCTCAGTTCTGTGGTACTTCTCTGTTTGCAAGCCGTCTTCCTAAGGTTTTCTGAAATCTTTTTTCTGCTGATGCCTGCCCCTCCAGCCCCACCCCCGCTTTTTTTTTTTTTTTTTTTGAGACAGAGCCTCAAGCTGTCACCCTGGATAGAGTGTTGTAGTATCACAGCTCACAGCAACTTCCAATTCCTGGGCTCAAGTGAGTCTCTTACCTCTACCTCCCAAGTAGCTGGGACTAAAGGCACCCACCACAATGCCTGGCCATTTTTTTTTGGTTGCAGCTGTCATTGTTGTTTGGTGGGCCTGGGCTGGATTTGAGCCCGCCAGCTCAATGTATGTGTATGGTGTATGTGGCTGGTGCCTTAGCCCATTGAGCCACAGGTGCTGAGTCTGTTTTCATCACAGTTTGATTAATACCTTCTTTATTCCCTCACTGTCTGATTAGTGGGGTCTAAGGAGGGAAAGGAGAGAAATTCCTTTTGCCAGTCCATCACGCTTATGCAGAGAGTGCATGAAAGGATTAACTCCACCTCCTGTTACCCTGCAACTTCTAGCCTAGCTCCTGCCCTGAAAGGGGCAGCACTCAACTGGCAGAGATCTCACAGACCACCAAGGCTTGTACGAAAGGTCTTTATTGGCGAGGGATGCTGCAGAGCAGCACCAAGGAGGAGAGAAAAGAGAGAGAGAAGAAACACATACACACACACACATATATACACACAGAAAGACAAGTGCACCTTATATAGGTTCAATTAGGGGAAGTCTCAGAATGGTAACTGGATGGTAGAATAGCCAATAAGGAGTTACTGTTCTGGTGGGAAGAGCCGTTAGGGGCAGGCCATAAGTTTGAAATTTTCAGTGGGTAATTGGGACAGGGAGATGAGGTAAGTTTTGGGACTGGGAGATAAGGAAATGTTTAGTAGGCAACTCCCTGTTGTTCAGAGGGCAACTCCCTGTGCTTGGAAAGGAGCTGTAACTTTAAGAGGGAGACAGCTAGTCTTGGTCTGTTGAAAGCAGAAAGGGGCTTTTCTGAGGCAATTACCTAACATGCCCACTCTCTAAACTTTCCTCATCACGTCTCCAGCAGCCAAACTCAATAGACTGTACTTTCCCTCCATATTATTTGATTTCTTCTTTTTTTTTCTTCTGAGACAGAGTCTCACTCTGTTGCCCAACCTAGAGTGCCATAGTGTCAGGCTATTTCATAGCAACCTCCAACTGCTGGGTTCAAGTGATCCTCCTGCCTCAGCCTCCTAAGTAGCTGGGAATACAGGTGCCCACCACAATGCCTGGCTATTTTCTTCCATTTTTAGTAGAAATGAGGTCTCACTCTTGCTTAGGCTGGTCTCCAACTCCTGAGCTCAAGTAATCCTCCTAGCTTGGCCTTCCAGAATGCTGTGATTTACAGGCGTGTGCTACCTGTCTGGCCTTATTTGATGTCCTACATTCCATGTGGTTGTGACAGAGAATACCAGAGAAGGGTGAGGTCTAGGAGAACAGGTCTTCTCAAGGAGATCACAAGGATACACTTGCAGGGTCCTCTCCATGGTGACTCAGCTCCTGGGAATTTGTAAACTTAACTTCCTGGAAATTTCCAAGTTCTGTGAAATACTATAGTTCTGTAGGGGCTGGAATAGCATCTCCTGCTTGATCCAAACTGGCCAATAAGAAGGGTACCTGTGGGGTGGAACTTTGTGACTGTCAATAAAAAGGGAAAGACCAAGCCAGTTGGGGAGCATGGCCATTTGGAATTCTTCTATGCCGTAAGCTCCCGGCTGGTGAATAAAGCCCTTCCTCTTACAAACGTGGTGTTTGGGTGCTCTTTCTTTCCATTGGGCCTCGTTTTCCTGCAACAGTTGAACTTATTCTCCTTCTTCCAGCACTCTCCTTCCTGTTTTAGCTTCCAGGGGAGAAATGTGGCTCAAAGACCCTTCCTGCATTTCTCCTACATCTCTGGCCTCTGACTCAGATCTGATTTGCTGGCCTCTCTTCCTTCTGCCTCTTGGAAACCATGACTATTCCCAAGATTACTTGGTCCTCTTCCCTCTCCTTTGACCCTACACCCTCTCTCTGAGTGAGTCCCATGGTTTCTATTTCACTCCCAAGGCTGATCTCTTCCAAACATTGACCCCAGTGCAGGCCTTTCGTCTGAAGTCTACACCCACATTTCCCTCCAGCTGTCCCTGGAAAATCTTTTCTTGAACAGACTCAGGCTGCTTAGATATGACACACTGGGCTTCTCCCTCCCCCCACATCTACCTTTCCTTTATGCCTAGCTGAGAAATGGTCACCATCGCCAACTGTCTAGGGACCCAGAAACTTAGATGTCATCCTTTACTGCCCCATTTTCTAAATTTCCACACCCAATTAGTCACCAGGGCCCACTGCCTTTACCTCCTTAACAACCTGACCTGTCTACCCACAGCTGCTCTCAGCCGCACTTCAGCCCCCCAGCAGCCTCCTGCCCCCCTGCTGCCTCAGCCCTGCTGCAGCCCTTCTGTTTGGATGCAAATCTCGCCATGTCACCCTCTGCCTAAAAAGCCTCTGATGACTCACTGCTACCTAGGAACTGAATCCAAATTGTCCCCAAGGCTGGATTCACCAGACTTAGCATATAAAAATAGATGTCCAGGTCCATTTGAATTTTAGATAAACTATGAACATATTGCTTCAGTTCAAGTATTGCCCCATGCAGTATTTGGCACCAGGGTCTTCCATGCCCTGGGCTCTTTCCATGTCCCCAGCGTCCTTTCTTGCTACACTGCATTTCACATCTGAAACTCAGGACAGACTGGACTTCTTGAAACTCCCCCAAATGGGTGGACACTTCCCCCATCTCTATGCTCTTTGGACTCGGTGCTCCCTGCACCAGTCGGCCATTCTCCCTTCTGGCCCTGGTCCATTCCTACTTGTCTCTCGGATATTGGAACACTGGGACCCCTCCTCCGAGAAGCCCCTCTGCTGTCTCATAATAGGCAGGTTCCTTTCCTGGGTGACCAGAGGCCCCACTGTGCCTGATGGCAGCGCTCCCCCCTCTGGATTGTCACACGGGCTTGGGTTTACTCATTCTCTCTCTCTCTCGCTCCCTCTCTCTCTCTCTCTAGCAGAGGAGGAGTCACCAGCAACTCTGTGACTTTCCCAGCCCACATCTGGCCTAGCCCACATGGCCCCGTCCTGTCTGTCCAGCTGGGTGCTTCCCAGGGCTCTGAGTCTTGGCTGAGGCCCCAGCTTTCTTCTAGCTCTCCTGGCCTGGGTCCCAGCCTGACAATTCACATTCCCCCCTTGCCTGGGTTCCCACGAAAAGTGGCCTCCACTCCCAGCCCCCTGCCCAGATTACAAAATGCTGAGACAATGGGGGCTCCCAGCCAAATTTCCAACAGGCCTGCTATTAAATCACCCACAGCATCTGCACATCCATGTGGGGACAGATACCAGTGGCAGCTGAAGCCACAGAGAGCATGGCTTTGTCACACTGGTCAGTTGGCTTTGGTGGTGGTAGGTGGGGGAGCACTAAGGCACTTGTGTCTTGAGTCCCAGCCCGGCACTCTTTTCACTGCCTCCTACTGGACAAATGAGCACCCTCCCCTTTGAGCCTCAGTTTTCTCATCTGTAAAATGGAATTACAGGGGAGAGGAGTGCCTGCCACACACAAGAACTTACTGCAGCACACAGGACGCCCGCTCTGCCCTTCACTTGTCTTTCTCAAGGCTGGTGGTAGTAGGACCCGGGGACCCCAGCTCTCAAGGTAGGTTACTTCTTCCAGAATCACCAGCCAGACCTGAGCAACTCTGTCCAAAGAGAGGAGAAGGATCACCAGACCCCACTTACCAGTCGCAGCGCAGGCCACACACAGCATCTCGCTAGTGAAAGTGGCCCCAGCTCAACTGCCCAGGTTGAGCAGTAGAGTCCTCTTCTTAAATCAAGCTAAGGACAGGAATGACTGAATAGGGTGTTGACAAAAGCCAGGGAAACAGGCAGTGCCTGTGGCTCAAAGGAGTAGGGCACCAGCTCCATATGCTATAGGTGGCAGGTTCAAACCCAGCCCTGGTCAAAAAAAATGACTATCTTGGGCGGAGCCTGTGGCTCAGAGGAGTAGGGCTCCAGCCCCATATACCGGAAGTAGTGGGTTCAAACCCAGCCCCGGCCAAAAACTGCAAGAAAAACTGCTGTGCCAGGGAAACAGCACTCTGCTGGAAGTTAGAAAGGCTTTGGGCCCCTGAAGTCTCTAGGCTGACCCCGCCACACCTATCCTTCTTAGCAGGCCTGAGCCTCTTCAGCCCCTGCTGAGCTGTCATTGTCATTGCTATAGGACAGTATTTGCTGCCTCAAGATCCCCTTATAGACTTACAGACTTTCCTGTGGCACCTCTCAGCAGTCCCAGAATTGTCTTTCTACTCTCTACCTCCACCTCCAGACTAAGGGCCCCAAATTCTAAAACCTTTCAGTTTACAAATAACAGATGGAAGGTTTATTGTCATGTAATTTTTTTTTTTTTTTTGAGACAGATCCTCAAGCTGTCCCCTGGGTAGGGTGCTCGGACATCACAGCTCACAGCAACCTCCAACTACTGGGCTCAAGCGATTCTCCTGCCTCTGCCTCCCAAATAGCTGGGACTATAGGCACCCACCACAATGCCCGGCTATTTTTTGGTTGCAGTCGTCATTGTTGTTTGGCGGCCCAGGCTAGATTCGAACCCACCAGCTCAGGTGTATGTGGCTGGCGCCGTAGCCACTTGAGCCACAGGCGCCGAGCCTGCTGAAAGGTTTTTAAAAATATATCAGGGTGGTGCCTGTTGCTCAGCGGGTAGCGCTGGCCACAGTACATCCAGGCTGGTGGGTTAGAGCCCGGCCCAGGCCTGCTAAACAACAATGACAACTGCAACCAAAAAATGGTGGGGCGTTGTGGCAGGCACCTGACGTCCCAGCTATTTGGGAGGCTGAGGCAAGAGAATGGCTTAAGCCCAAGAGTTTGAGGTTGCTGTGAGCTGTGATGCCACTGCACTCTACCCAGGGTGACAGTTTGAGACTCTGTCTCAAAAAAAAAAAAGAAAGAAAAACATTATCAGGCCGGGGGTGGTGGCTAATGCCTGTAATCCTAGCACTCTTGGAGGTCGAGACGGGCGGATTAACTGAGCAAAAGCAAAACCCTGTCTTTACAAATAGCCCGGTGTTGTGTTGGGCACCTGTAATCCTAGCTACTCGGCTGGGAGGCAAGAGAATTGGTTGAGCCTAAGAGTTTAAGGTAGTTGTAAGCTGTGACTTCATAGCACTCTACCAAGGGCAACAAAGTGAGATTCTGTCTCAAAAAAAAAAAAAAATTATCTCCTTGATCTTATCACTATACCTTATAGATATCGAAATGCATGTTGCGTAGCCCATGAATATGTAAAATTATTGCTTGTCAATTAAAAAAACGAATTAGGCTCGGTGACCATAGTTCAGTGGTTAGGGTGCCAACCACAAGCACTGATCTGGGGGGTTCAAACCCAGCCAGGGCCTGCTAATCAGGCTAGGAATTGTGCTGTGGTTTTTTTTTTTCCCTCTGAGACAGAGTCTCACTCTGTTGGCCAGGCTAGGCGTCAGCCTAGCTTACAGCATCCTCAAACTCCTGGGTTTAAATAATCTTCCTGCCTCAGCTTCCCTGGTTGCTGGGACTATAGGCACCCACCATAATACCCAGCTAACGTTTTCTATTTTTAGTAGAGGTGGAATCTTGCTCCTGCTCAGGTTGGCCTCAAACCTCCTCAGCCTCCCAGAATGCTAAGATTACAGGTTCGAGCCACCCTGCCTGGGACAATCAGGCGATTTTAAATGTTTGCTATAGCTCTAGGTGCTGCAGGCTTCAAATAAATTCTAGTTCCTTGTTTCATTTTCCTGTTATCTTCATTTTTCCCAAGAATTCTTTCTCAAACAGCATAGTTTACTAATAGCTCTCTGCATTGTAATCCACAGTTGTTATACCTGTCAGTAGGGTGCTAAGGTGTTGGAAAGGGGAAGCATTCTGTCAAAGTTGTAATGAAATCCCACTTGCTTTTGTCTTTAGGAGGCTTGAGTCCCTGAGTCTGGGACCTTCACAAGAATTTCTTAGCTTTTAAATTCATCCTTTGCTTTTGTGAGACAGGAGGCTTAGAGGAAGCTGGCGTTATCTTACTGCCCTTTGGGGAAGATCAGATAAGACTCTGGTAAGGTCATTTATCTTGAGGGCAAGCCTTTGTTAAAGACAAAGTTGTTGGGGGGAAAGGAGGTTATTTTTCTGCATTCTTCACGGTGAGAACTTGGTACGCTCTTAGAGACAAAAACCTTCAAAAATGTGTTCCCCTCCCCCAAGCCTGGACCCTCTAGAGTTTTAAACTCTCAGTGTAGTCCCCAGGAAGCCTCACTACAAATACTATTTCAAGTGCCTGGCTCTGGCCTTTTCTGTTCTTCCAGGAGGTTTATCTTGGCTGTGGTTCTTGCTTGTCAGGGCGATGCCCTGCCCTGTGACTGCATTTCTCTGATGGACCTAGAGCAAATCATTGATTTTCAGTTTGCTCAGATCTTTCTTATTGTGAGGATAGAAGCAGGATGATTACCAAGCTCTTTATCAGCTGGAACTGGAAGTGTGTGCAGATAATTTTCTTTAATTAATTAATTTTATTTTTTGAGACAGAGTCTCACTATGTCGCCCTCAGTAGAGCACTGTGGTGTCACAGCTCACAGCAACCTCAGACTCTTGGGGATAGGTGATTAACCTAAAGTTCCAGCCCACAGGTGTCTTTCTTATTGGTCAGTTTGAATCAAGCTGGAGAAGCTGGCTCTGGCTTTTACAGAATCACGGGCTTTCAGGGAAGTGGAATAAAGCGTCAGCCTCTTGGTCTTACACTGAGAGCCTGATTACCTGAGTTCCTATTACCAGATACATCATGGCTGGCTTTCGGTAAAAAATTACAAGGGCTGGTGGTGCATGCATATAATCCTTGCACTCTGGGAGGCCAAGGAAGATGGATTGCTTAAGGTCAGGAGTTCAAGACCAGACTGAGAAAGAGTGAGACCTCATTTCTACTAAAAACAGAAAAACTAGCCAGGTACTGTGGCAGGTGCTTATAGTCCCAGAGTGAGACTCTATCTCAAAAAGAAAAAAAAAATGACATGTGGCTCAATGGGCTAAGGCGCCAGCCACGTACAACTGAGCTGGCGGGTTCGAATCCAGCCCAGGCCCACCAAACAACAATGGCGGCTGCAACCAAAAAATGGCCGGGTATTGTGGCGGGTGCCTGTAGTCCCAGCTACTTGGGAGGCAGAGGCAGGAGACTCGCTTGAGGCCAGGAATTGGAGGTTGCTGTGAGCTGTGATGCCACAGCACTCTATCCAGGGTGACAACTTGAGGCTCTGTCTCAAAAAAAAAAAAAAAATTAACATGACATGCTAAAAACCAAGAGAAAAACAGTGTGAAGTGAGAAAGCAAGCATCAGAACCAGACTCACATAATACAGATTTAGAAATTATCAGTAAAGAATTTAAAATACCTATAAATGATATTTTGACACAGATTCTCTTCTTTGACCAAACTTTTAAGATTTTAGCCACACTGCTCTGAGTCCTATGCTTAACTAGGCCTGAGCTTGGGTTTCCCGTCTTGCTCTTTTTTTTTTTTTTGAGACAGAGTCTCATTCTGTTACCCTGGGTAGAGTGCAGTGGCATAATAGCTCACAGCAACCTCAAACTCTTAGGTGTAAGCAATCCTCTTGCCTCAGCCTCCAAGTAGGTGGGACTGTAGGTGTTGCAGGAAGATGAGGCCCAATGCAGGGAAAAAGCAGCCAAACACCTCGTTTAAAAGAGGAAGAGCTTTATTTCAGCCAGCAGAGAGATGGCACAGAATTTAAAAATGGCCGCCCTCCAGACTGGATCAGTCTTCTCCTTCTTATTCCCAGTCAGAAAGTTCCAGCCCACAGGTGTCTTTCTCATTGGTCAGTTTGAATCAAGCTGGAGAAGCTGGCTCCGGCTTTTACAGAGTCACTGGCTTTCAGGGAAGTGGAAGCAAGCGTCAGCCTCCAGGTCCCAGGAAGTCAAGTTTCTACAAATTCCTAAGAGCTGAGTCCCCATGAGGAGGACCTCACAGGTGTATCCTTGGGGTCTTGTTGAGAAGACCTCTGATCTCTGTGACCTTACCTTTTCCGGATATCCTCTCTCACAGGCATCCACTATTGTGCCCAGCTAGTTTTTCTATTTTTAGTAGAGACAGGGTCTTGCTCTTGCTCAGGCTGGTGTTGAACTTCTAAGCTCAGGTAATCCACCCACCTCGGCCTCCCAGAGTGCTAGGACTACAGGCTTAAGCCACTGCAACCAGCCCCCTCCTTGTTCTTATATTAATAGAATCCAATCTAAGCAAGAATTCTGCCAAGTCAGTTTATTGAAAATCTCCCACCCTTGGATCTGACCACCCTCCATATCTTATCCCCCTGACCTACCTCAGCAAGCACCCTAACAAGCAGGGTTAGCCGGAAACACCTCACCCTTGATGTTTGCACTTAGTAATTTTCCATCCACTGACAGCTCCCCATTCATTGGTTAATAAATCCCCCCCTGACCTTGTTGGAGTTGGAGCCAGCCCAGTCTCTGCCCCCTCGGCAAGTAGTCCCTCTTCCTATTTCCATGGCCCTCCCTTCAATAAAGTCTGCTCTATCTCCCGTCTTTAACAAGAGTGTGGGTACGTTTCTCCTTTAACATAATGGAAAGAAAGTGTAGACGGCATGTAAGAACAGATGGGTAGTGTAAGCAGACAGAGGGAAACTGAGAAGGAATCACAAAGAAATGCTGAAAGTGAAAACAATGTAACAGAAATAAAGAATGCCTTCAATGAGCTTAGCAGTAGACTGGACACGGCTGAGGCAAAAATTAATGAGTAGGGTGCCACCTGTGGCTCAAAGGAGTAGGGCACCGGCCCCATATGCTGGAGGTGACGGGTTCAAACCCAGCCCCGGCCAAAAACTGCAAAAAAAAAAAAAAAAAAAAAATTAATGAGTGAAGATATGTCAAGTAGAAACATCCCCAACTGAAATGCAAGTAGGTAAAAAATATGAAAACAAAAAAAGGATCCAAATACACAAAACTCTGGAACAGCTGCAACGTATGTGTAATGGGACTACTAAAAGGAGAACAAAGATAAAGGTACAATGTGTGTGCAATGGGACTACTAAAAGGAGAAAAAAAGAGAGAAAGAAGAAACAGAGTAATCATGAATGAGAATTTCCCCAAATTAAGGACAGACACCAACACTCCAGATCCAAGAAGCTCAGACAACAAGCTGGACAAATAGAGGAAAAAATCTACATCTCTGAATATCATATTCAAGTTGCAGAAAATCAAAGACAGTGAGAAAATCTTGAAAGAAGCTAGAAATGAAAAATGCCTTACCCATAGAGGAACAAGGATAAGAATGACATCAGACTTCTTGTCAAAGACCATTTAAGCAAGCAGAGGGTAGAATGAAATAGTTAAAAGCGTTGAAAGAAAAATCCATCAACTTAGGATTCTGCATCCAGTGATAGCATCCTTCAAAAGTGAAGGAAAAAATAAGGATTCTATCCAAGACTAACAGAAACAGAAGGAATCTGTTGGCAGCAGACTTGCCTTGTAAGAAATGTTAAAAGAAGTTCTTCTCAGAGAAGGAAAATCATCCAGGTTAGAAGCTCAAATCTACATAAAGAAAGGAAGAGAATCGGAGAAGGAACAAGAGCCAGGCTTAGAAGAGTCTCCTGCCTCAGCCTCCTAAGTAGCTGGGACCACAGATGCCCGCCACAACGCCCGGATATTTTTCTGTTTTGCAGTTCGGCCGAAGCTGGGTTTGAACCTGCCACCTTTGGTATATGGGGGCCGGTGTCCTACTCCCTGAACCACAGGTGCCGACCTTTTTCTTAACTCTTTTTTTTTTTTGAGGCAGAGCCTCAAGCTGTCACCCTGGATAGAGTGCTGTGACATCACAGCTCACAGCAACCTCCAATTCCTGGGCTCAAGCGGGTCTCTTACCTCCGCCTCCCAAGTAGCTGGGACTACAGGCTCCTGCCACAATGCCCGGCCATTTTTTGGTTGCAGCCGTCATTGTTGTCATTGTTGTTTGGTGGGCCCGGGCTGGATTCGAACCTGCCAGCTCAGGTTGAGCCACAGGCGCTGAGCCTTTTTCTTAACTCTTAATTGATCTATAGCTCGGTGCCTGTAGCTAAGGCTCTAGCCACATACACCAGAGCTAGCGAGTTGGAATCCAACGTGGGCCTGGGCAAACAACAATGACAACTACAACCAAAAAAAAAAAAAATAGACAGGTGGTGTGGCAGGCACCTGTAGTCCCAGCTACATGGGAGGCTGAGGGAAGAGAATGGCTTAAACCCAGGAGTTAGAGGTTGCTGTGAGCTGTGATGTCACTGCACTCTACCCAGAGCAACAGCTTGGGGCTCTGTCTCAAAAGAAAAAACAAAACTCTCGGCCTGGTGCCTGTGGCTCAACGAGCTAAGGCATCAGCCACATACACCTGAGCTGGCGAGTTCAAATCCAGCCCGGGCCCGCCAAACAACAATGACAGCTGCAACCAAAAAATGGCTGGGCGTTGTGGTGGGCACCTGTAGTCCCAGGTACTTGGGAGGCGGAGGCGGGAGACTCGCTTGAGTCCAGGAGTTGGAGGTTGCTGTGAGCTGTGATGTCACAGCACTCTATCCAGAGTGACAGCTTGAGGCTCTGTCTCAAAAAAAAAAAACAAAGAAAAACCTCTTAATTGATCTAATAAGTAGTCATTTATTGGAGGTAATAATAGCAACAATGTATTTGATGATTATAGCCTGGGGATAGTTAAAATGAATAACAATGATATCATAAGATGCAGGAGAAAAGAACTGGGTGTCTTCTGTCATAAGGTAACCTGCACCACCCATGACGTGGTATAGTGTCATTTGAAAGCAGACCTGTATTAATTGTAAATATACATTGCAAACTCTAAGACAACCACTGAAATGTTTTAAAAAGAAGCACAATTGATATTCTAAGACAGGAGAAAAATTTGAATTATAGGGACCAAGGAGGCAAGTTCCCCTTGGCCCTCTGAAGGTTTGCTGAAAAATCACCTTGCAAGAGACAAGTTAATTGGTGAACAGGCATACAAATGTGTGTGACTTTCAGAATGGAGCTTTCATAACAAAGACACAAAGAAACAGTGGTAATTGTTCATTTTTATGCTTAGATTCAAAAAAATATTAACAGTCGTGTAGAAATATGATAGGACAGAAAGGGTATAAACTAATTCTAATAGACTGAGAGGGGAAACCCAGCAAGACCTGTGGGTCCAGATTCCTCTTGGCCTCTCTGAGCAGCATTTCTTCCCTCTGGATAGGGAGCAGAACCCTCTTTGGAATGGGGGTCTTATGACCTACAGTCAAACAAAGCAGATCAGATAATTTCTTTTTTTTTTTTCTTGAGACAGAATCTCACTATGTCACCCTTGGTAGAGTGCTGTTATGTCACAGCTCACAGCAACCTCAAACTCTTGGGCTTAAATGATTCTCCCACCTCAGCCTCCCAAGTAGCTGGGACTACAGGTGCCTGAGACAACGCCCAGCTATTTTTTGGTTGTAGTTGTCTTTGTTGTTTGGCCCAGGCTGGATTTGAACCCTCCAGCTCTGGTGTATGTGCCTGGTGCCCTAGCCACTGAGCTAAAGGTGCCAACCCCAGATAATTTCATTATGGCCAGTTTTTAAACAGAAAGTTAGAGTAATAGTTTAAGGTTTTGTCCTAAGCTTTAGTGAAAAGAGATTCTGATTTCTTTTTTTTTCTTTTGAGACAGAGCCTCAAGCTGCCACCCTAGATAGAGTGCTGTGGCATCACAGCTCACAGCAACCTCCAATTCCTGGACTCAAGCGAGTCTCTTGCCTCCACCTCCCATGTAGCTGGGACTACAGGCGCCCGCCACAACGCCCGGCCATTTTTTGGTTGCAGCCGCCATTGTTGTTTGGCGGGCCAGGGCTGGATTCGAACCCGCCAGCTCAGGTGTATGTGGCTGGCGCCTTAGCCCATTGAGCTACAGGTGCTGAGCTGAGATTTTGATTTCTATGAGCCGTCTTGGAGAAGAGGGATTCTGATTTCTATCTAGCCTTGGGGGAGAATTGGGCTGAGAGAGGGGAGGGCAGGAGAAGGTCAGAGAAAAACTTTTGCTTCTGACGCTGCTTCTGAGGCTTTCATTTTTGGGGTATTGTCTTCTGAGGCCCAACAGAATCGTATAAAATGTACAATTAAAACCAGAGAAGGCAGAAAAAGAAGGGAAGATTAAAAATATACATACACACAGAAATATAAAGAAGAAAATAAAAAAGGCCTGTAACCCAATCTACCAGGTGATTAATATTAAAATCATATAAAAAAAATTAGAAAGTGCATAATTATACAATGGAAATCATCTCTCTTCCCCAAAATCTCTATCCCATTGTTGATAATTTTTTGTAATTCTTCCCAGAAAACAGCTTTATGCATGTGCTAACACAACAGTTTTTGATTCTATGTATTCTTTTCTAAAAAATTGCTCAAAAGGGATCCAAACTCTACTTACAATTCTGCATATTGTTTTTGCCTGTTATTGATATACCTTAGTCAACTTTTCATATCTCTACGCTCAGGTCTTCCTCATTATTTTTTTATTTTATTTTATTTTTTGGGGGGTTGCAGCTGTCACTGTTGTTTGGTGGGCCCGGGCTGGATTTGAACCCGCCAGTTCAGGTGTATGTGGCTGGTGCCCCAACCCGTTGAGCCACAGACACTGAGCCTTCCTCATTATTTTTAATAGCAATGTTGCATTCCTCCCTATGAAGGGGTTACCGTCTGTTCAATCTGTTGTTTGCTGATGACTCCTTTTCTTGTTTTCAATGCTTCACTGCTGGGATTGATGCTGCAAAGAATATTCTTATTCATTTCTCTCTTTAAAAAAAAAATTCCTTTTTCTTTTGAAATGTTTAGTCTCACTGAAAATTCATAAAAAATAACACATTCTTGGGCGGCGCCTGTGGCTCAAAGCAGTAGGGTGGCGGCCTAATATGCTGGAGGTGGCAGGTTCAAACGCCGCCCCAGCCAAAACCACAAAAATAAATAAATACTGCTTTAATGAGAAAAAAAAAAAAAAAACCTTCTTTACCCAGCTTGCCCTAATGTTAATATCTTATGTCATCAACGTACAAAGATCAAAACCAGAAAATGAACATTGATATGATAAATAGTAATCTGTATTTTCCCATTAATATCCTTTTTGTTTGTTTGTTTGAGACAGAGTCTCACTTGTCGCCCTCGGTAGAGTGTTGTGGAGTCACAACTCACAGAAACCTCAAACTCTTAGGCTCAAGTGATTCTCTTGCCTCAGCCTCCCAAGTAGCTGGGACTACAAGCCATAACACCTGGCTACTTTTAGAAATGGGGGGGGTCTCACTCTTGCTCAGGCTGGTCTTGAACCTGTGAGCTCAGGCAATCCACCTCCCTCAGCTTCCCAGAGTTCTAGGATTACAGTCATGAGCAATCATGCCCGGCCCCATTTAATATCCTTTTTCTAGTTCAAGTTCAATCCAGATTCTACTTGGCGTCTAGTTGTTATATTAGCCAGGGCTCTCCAGAGAGACAGAACCAAAACCATAGATAGCTAGATGATAGATAGATAACAGATAGAAGAGAGAGGGGGTTATTAGGAGAACTGGCTCACATGGTCATGGAGGCTGAGAAGCCTTCTCCACTCACATGCCACCAACTCATGTGCCCATCTTCTATGGAAGGACCCTCACAGACACACTAGAAATAATGCATTGCTAGTTCTTCCTTAAACTGTCAACTTGACACCTCAAATTAACCACAAGTCCAACCCTTGTCGTCTTGGCGCCCATATGCATTTCCTTAAACCAAACTTAATCTCCAGTTCAAGACCAAGTAAGGTCATAGCTCCACTTAACATGACACAAGTATCCTGCCCACAAACAAAAAAGCATGTATCCCTTCCCTAGAAGAGACGATACAGTCCTTGGGTGTTTCCTGTTTTCCTTTTTTTTTTTTGCTATTTTTAGCCAGGGCCTGGTTTGAACCCACCACCTCTGGTATATGGCGCCGGTGCCCTACTCCTTTAAGCCACAGGTGCCACCCTCCTCTTTTCCTGATGTCCCATAATTTAAATACTATGATGTCAAATTAATAGTACTTAAATACTGATATAAAGTCAACGTATCTTATGTCACACGATAAAGGAATAAGAGAGGAATTAAAAAAACAAAGGTATGTGTCTAATATATGCACAAATACAAACATGTGCTTAACACTAGGGAGAAAATTCTCACGATGATTAACATACTCGCTTCTGTAACTGGTCCTGTGACCATAGCTGGTTTTTATACCTACCTCCTTACACTACCAATTCTGTTTGCTTCCAGCAAGTACCACAGTCAGTGGGGTACTTGCTGGAATGGGTCTTGCTCCAATTGGGTCTGGAATGTTGACCCAAACTCAACTTCTACAAGGTCTGGGCCATTCACAGTCCAGCCTGCACCATGTTGCTGTAATTTCTTGTTGACTTTAAGCACAGGGCATGGTAAACTAAAGAGATGTCCTAGCAGGGTTGTCCAATCTGCGGCCCACAGGCCACGTGTGGATTATTTGAGACCTGTTTTGCTTCTCTATGGTGTTGGATAGCACGAATATTATGCACAGACTCTTTTTTTTTTCTTACCAGCTTTTGTTAGTGTATTTAATTTGTGGCCCAAGATAACTCTTCTTCCAGTCTGTATCAGGAAAGGGTTAGACACCCCTGCTTTCCATACTCCAGGCATACTCCTCCTGACCTCCACGGTGGAGGGTGCCCAATTTTTCCCCTTAGTAGTCTGCATCGACCCCTCCAGCCATCACTACAATGCCCTTCTGAGCCTGCTGACTCAGAGACATGAGGAACCCAAAGTGGGCAGCAGTCTTAACTTCCAGTTCAGTGGAATCACTGTTGTGTCTCCTGGTGGCAGCATTTCTCCCTCTGGAACTGAGAACTCTAGGCCAGCAAACCATGAAGTTGCAGAAATAGGAAGCAAAAATGTTGCTAGAGTTTGCAGTTAGTGATTTGAAAAAAGAAAATAAAAATGTTTAATTTTGCTAGTAGATCACTAGGGGTCGTGGTGGGTGGTGTCACTCCCATTTCCACCCCTTCATGCTCAGACCCGTGAATCTTGGCTTTGGGAGAAAACAGACTGTATCAATATTGATGCTGATTCAGAGCATATTTGGCCTTCTGGAGAGCCTTTCCCCA
This sequence comes from Arctocebus calabarensis, assembly GCA_963573935.1. Taxonomy (NCBI): domain Eukaryota; kingdom Metazoa; phylum Chordata; class Mammalia; order Primates; family Lorisidae; genus Arctocebus; species Arctocebus calabarensis. Next base: position 17,707 of record CAUYON010032534.1, read on the forward strand.
TCCTTGCAAAGTGTTGTCACCTCTCTGGCACTATAACTGTGACTTCAAAAGGATATCCCACCATTCTATCAAGCCAATAGTTGGACAGAGGGACATATCCAGACGAGGAATGTGTTAACTTCAAAATCTGGTACCAGATCAGTTATGTAGATACACTGAAATAGAAGGTATATATACATACCCTATATGATATATAATATTAATACACACATATACAGAGAGAAAGAGAGAGAGAGAGATAAAAGCATGCATGTGTATAGTCTGAGTTCCCCAAAGAAAAAGAACCAGTAGGGTATGTATATGTAGCAAAGGTATTTATTAATATTTTAAGGAATTTGCTCATGTCATTATGGAGGCTGGCAAGTCTAAGCTCAGAGTTGGCTGGCAGGCTGGAGACTTAGGGAGAACATGATGCTACAGTTCAAGTCCCGAGTCTATCAACTGCAGTATTCGCTCCTGCTCGTGGGAGAACGATCTTCTGCTACTCAAGCCTTCACCTGATTGGGTGAGGCCCACCCACTCATGGAGGGTAATCTGTTTTAAATGTTAATCTTGTCCAAAACACCCCCCCAGAGAAACATCCAGGATAATGGTTGACCACATATCTGGGCATTGTGGCCCAGCTGAGTTAACACTGAAAGTAAACCACCACGATATGTACAAGAGCACAGTTAAATATGCTTTCAGCTCTGTCTGCTGAGACGGACTAGAATTAGGATGGCCCTAGTCATGATGAGTATATTAAGCACTCAGATTTTAGTCTCAAATACTGTTTCCTAATGTAAAGAATCAGAACTCCTTGGAGGAATGGCTGATTCCAGGATTGGGACAGGGAAAATACAGAGGAAACTGGAAGAGCTTGTGGCACCAAAAACTAAGGATGAATTCAAAATCTGGGACAATTTGAGTAACAAAATAAATAATCATGGCCTTGGATTATAACTCAGAATAAACTATTTGAGTTTATTTGTAACTTTTTTAATGGTAGAAATGATTGAATAGATACAGAAATGAGGGAGAAGAGGCAGCTTTTTCTTAGAGTAAAAGTCCAGTTAATAAATATAGAAGGGGGCAGCGCCTGTGGCTCATCGAATAGGGCACCGGCCCCATATACCAAAGGTCTCGGGTTCAAACTTGGCCTCTGCTGAACTGCAAAACAGAAAAATACCTGGATGTTGTGGCGGGCGCCTGTAGTCTCAGGTACTCGGGAGGCTGAGGCATGAGAATCTCCTAAGCCCAGGAGTTGGAGGTTGCTGTGAGCTGTGTGACGCCACAGCACT
>CAUYON010032541.1:0-11691 GCA_963573935.1 Arctocebus calabarensis
AGCTACTTGGGAGGTGGAGGCAAGAGACTCGCTTGAGCCCAGGAATTAGAGGTTGCTGTGAGCTGTGATGCCACAGCACTCTATCCAGGGTGACAGCTTGAGACTGTCTCAAAAAAAAAAACGGGGTGGCTCCTGTGGCTCAGTGGGCAGTGCGCCGGCCCCATACACTGAGGGTGGCGAGTTCAAACCTGGCCCCAGCTAAACTGAAAACAAGAAAATAGCCGGGTGTTGTGGTGGGCGCCTGTAGTCCCAGCTACTTTGGAGTCTGATACCAGAGAATCACTCAAGTCCAGAAGTTGGAGGTTGCTATGAGTTGTGATGCCATGACACTATTGCTGTAATACTACTAAGGGTGAGAAAGTGAGACTATGTCTCTTAAACAAACACCTTCCAATGCACCAGGTTAAGCACTTTGGAAGAATGTCCCCTTCCAATGCACCAGGTTAAACACTTTGGAAGAATGTCCTGAGTACTCTGGGAAGTAGAGGGAAGACCTCTGAGCTGTTGGAGAGGCAGCACATTTGTAGTGGGACTTGGAGGATGAATAAGAGTTCTCTGAGATGAGGCTTGAGACAGACGTAGCAGATGAGAGAGCCACCCAGGCAGGAAGTAGCGTGCGTAGCTGGGTCACCTCAGCCCCACTTTGGATGCCTGTGGGGGGGCCTTGGTATGATTTTTGCTCTGTTTTAGGAAGGAGGAGGGATATTAAAACCACCTTCGAGGTAAAAGAAAAGGTTCTGCCCCACACTCCAGGCTGGTGGAGGCAGGCTTTGCCACTCCAGCACCCTGCCTGTCTGAACCTTGCAGGGACCTCCCAGGGTGCTGTCAGGGATGGCTGTGGACACTGGGCTGGGACGGGCCCTCTGCGTCTCTTCCGCCGTGTGGGAGCTCCCTGCCCTGGTGGTGTGGCCTGTTTAGTGCAGACCCTCAGCACTACTCGGCTTACTTGCCACTCCTATCCCCTGTGCCTTCCAGCCCCGGCCCTGCTCTTCACTGCCGTTCACTGTTCTCCACAGAGTGTGACCCTGAGCACCCTCTGGTCTTAGCTAGGTGCATTTGTGCTGGGCAGTGGCTGAGCACTTGGTCTATCACCTTTGCAGTTTCCACAACTGAGAGTGACCAGAGTATCATGCCATTGGTGTGGGGTTCAACTGAGTTAATGCCCCCAGCATCTTCAGAGATGTCTAGACTTCTCCACTCTCTTAGAGGGGAGGAGACTGAAGCCCTGGGCTGCACCGTCTGCCCTGTGACTGCTCAGGACCGGGAGAGGAGGGCAGAGGGAGGGAGCAGACTCCTGGTCTGAGGTGGTGGGACTTGGCTTCCAGGCAGGCAGGGAGGGTTATTCAGGATGTGGCAGGCTGTGAGTGACCACCCTGCCTTTAACGTAACTGCCAGGTGGTACAAACTTGTATTCTCTGAGTTAAAGAATTACAATGACAGTGGCACCAACTGTAGATAAGAGAACAAAATCGGAGGAAGCCACAGGGGCTGTCTTGGGTGGTCCCTGACTGGCGGTTGGTGGCACGACGGGCGCACAGTATGCTCCTTTGCTTACCATGGTGCACATTGGATACTCTGCAAGTTGTGCTCCGGTGCCAGGGCGCAGGGCGGCCCAAGGCACATAACTGGTATCTCTGCCTCGGTTTTGGCCTGTAAGGTAAGTTTCTCATGGGAGAGAATCCATCGAAGGGTCCACACAGTGCCTGCCTGCCTGACAGTGGATGGAGAGTAGGTGGTGGTGATTTCTTCCAGGGTTCAGCCCTGGGATGTTGGGATGATGGAGGTGCAGTGTGGTGAATCACATGGGTCCTGCCCTCTGTGTGGTGCACTTACTGCCGAAGGAAGGTGGGGTACAGAAATGGCATTTACTAATAGGTGGGGAGGGTCACAAGAGCAGTAGGGTGGGGAGGTCGTGTCTAGCTCGGTGCATGAGGGATGGCTTCCTGGAGGAGGAGGTGTTTGCTTGGGTCTCAGAAGATAGCTAAGGGAAGGGCAGCGTATTGCTGCTTTGGAGCTGGGTTTCTGTGCAGTCTCACTGGGATTTGATTTTAGTCACCAGGGAACAGAAGGGCTCTGCCAGTGGTGTCTAACCCATAGGCCAGCTGTACAGTCACCAGTCACTGCCTAAAGCTTCTTCTGCTCCCAGGAATGTTCAGAAAGCCAGCAATCTGCCTGGGTGGACAGCAGAGGAAGCCTGGGGCCCTCTCCGTTGGCCCTTGGGGACTGTCCACAACTAGAGAAGAGCACAGGAGGCCCCTTTGCGGTGCTGTGTTGGGCTGAAGGGTTTTGGTCGGGGCTTCCCTAGCCTTCCATGTTCCATCTGTTCACTGTTGGCCTGGGACACTGGGCTGTGACAGCCTACCTATAAAAGGGTGTGGTGACCTTTTCTCACTGCCTGAGGCCAGGAGGACAAAGGAATGTGAGAAACTGCAGGAGCTGCAGGGCTGGCCAGGTCAGATGCTGCTGCAGCCTGGCAGAGTGGGTCATGCTCCGTCTGTGAGCTTGCTCGTGTGCTGGGGGCAGGACAGAAATTGTGAAGGTGCTCAGGGCTCGTCCATGTGTCCCCTTTACAGGACTCCCAGGAAAACACATGCCCTGTTCCTGGGTAGGGATCCCCAGGAGGTCAGCGAGTCTGAGCACAGCGGGGAAGAGTAGAGCTGGCCGCCTGAGTGAGTCCCAAGCTGGGCCTTGAACCTGGCCCTCTGAGGACATGGCCTGGGTGTCCTCCTGGACTACTGCTTGTCACCAACTATGGGTGCTATCTCAGTGTCACACATGCAGTTCCTCAAGTACAGGCATCCTTCATGTCTTCTGCGAGGTGCCCTGGCATCTGTGTGAGTGACGCCAGAGTTCTGGGGCTTGGCCTGAGGTCTTGTCCTGGCCTCCAGGAGTAAGGGGAGCCCAGATGAGGGGCTGAGCCTGTCCTAGCCCCCAGGTGAGGGTCGTGGGTTATTACATTGTCATATCTGGCCCAGGGAGGTGCGACGCCTAGGGATGCTGGTGTGAAGGCTAGGGCATCGAGGTCGTCAGGGTCTCCTCATGATGGTAGAGAGATGAATTGGGAAGCAGTTGTTGACTCAGGGTGGAAAGAGAAAGGCTGGGCCTGCCCAGGGTGAGGCCTGGGTGGAGGCAGAGAAAGGAGGCACTTGGGGAGGGGCAGCCCTGGGCAGAGCCTCGTCATCCCCCTTGGGAGAGGGTGCTCCATCAGGGCTGTGACTGCACTAGGCCTCTGGGATTGGCCCACAGGGACCCAGCTGATCTGAGGTGAACCTGGGTGGTGACAGCAGGGACGGGAGGTGTCTTCCTGGCTCTAGTAAGCAGCCTCCCTCTGTGAGCTGAGCAGTGTGGGCAGAGGTGGCTCTGACTCAGATGTAAGTCAGGATCTGCAGTTTGGGTGTCCCCCATGCTGACCCAGTTGTACGCAAGATACAAACTAGCGAATGAGTCATCCACAGGGGCTTTTACACACAGCCCTGACCAGGTCGGGGAAGGGGTTTACAGGGGCAGCACTTGCTCTTTGGTCTTGCCTAGTCATCAGAGCCGCCTGTGTAGGGGCTGCCCAGGAGCCAGTGAGGGCTCAACTGGTAGGGGCTCCTGGGCAGAAGATCTTGAGTCAGCCGCTCATGTTTGGGAGGGCTTGCTTGTGGAAGGTCTGTTTTTGCCAGGTGACTTGCGAGGGAACTTGTCCGAGTCGGGACGCTGAAATGTGAAGGGCTAATCTAAGCAGGAGAGGAGTGGGAGAGACAGCCAGTGTGTTAGTTTCACTGAGGTGTAATTTAGATGCAAATAAAACCCATCAGTGTTGATTGTACCACTGGGTCCCAATTCATACATGATCTGTAGTCCCATAACCACCAGCCCGGTTCCGGCACAGAACCCCTCCCTCCAAAAGGTGCCTTGGCCCCGGCAACTGCTGACCCACTTCCTGTAATCGGGTTTCCCTCTTCCCCAACTCCTCTTGTGTGAAGGGATTGTGCAGTGTGCAGGCTCCTCTGCCTGGCCTTTTCACTCAACATAGGCGTCTGTGGTTACTCCCTGTGTTGAGGGCATTTGCAGTTTGTCCCTCTGTATGGCTGAACAGATGTGTCACAGATAATTTCTCTGTTCACCTGTTCAGGGATGTTTGGGTGTTTTCAGTTTGGGGCTGTCATTTCTCCTGGATAGTTACATAGGAGTGAGGTTGCTGGTATTGTATGTGGTGAATATGTGTTTAACTTTATAAATAACCTGCCAAACTATGTTCCAGCTGTATCATTTTGCATTTCCACCAGCAGCGTATGAGCAGGGCAGAATCCCCCAGCCCTTCAACCTTGTCATCATTGGTGACATCAGTCTGTTAATTGTATCAGTGCTGGTAGATGTGGAATGACATCTCATTGTAGCTTTGGGATTTGCGTTTCTTAAAAGATAGGGATGCTGAGCACCTTTTCTTGTGCTTATTTGCCATTTGTAATATCTTTGGATAGATGCTCAGTATCTTGAAAACTTTATTTTTTTTGCAACAGAGTCTTACTATGTTGCCCTCGGTAGGGTGCTGCATCACAACTCACAGCAACCTCAACTCACAGCATCACAACTCACAGCAACCTCAAACTCTTGGGCTCAAGCGATTCTCTTGCCTCAGCCTCCCAAGTAACTGGGACTACAGGCACCCGCAACAATGCCCGGCTATTTTTTTGTTGTTGTTGTCATTGTTTAGCAGCCAGCCCTGGTGTATGTGCCCTACCAACTGAACTACGGGCGCCAAGCCTCTTGATAACTTTCTAATTTCATTAGCAAATGTTTATTCTAAATATTATGTATCACAAGTACCTACTACAGCACATGATGCTAAGTGTTAAGTCTTAGGGATGAGGGAGGGGGGAACTATGTATAATATTTTTCCTCCCCAAACCTTTTATTTGGCACTTGTTATTTGCTAAGTGTTGTGATGCCTAAAGGGATAAATGTAACCTTAAGCTGTCACAGAAAAGTTGGGGGAGATGGGCAAGGCTGGCAGGGACTGTGATGGAAGCACAGAGGGACAGTGGGGGTACAGGTAGAGGAGCCACCTTCAGACTGACACGAGGGAGTCACTTCAGGGGGTCCTGGTGGGCAAGTGGGCGCCAGCAGGCAGGGGAGGCGTTGCTAGCTTAGGGTGGCAGGAGGAACTGGGGTTTGGTCTCCTGAAACTTGGAGGCTAAGGAGAGTGCAAGCCCTGGGCTCTTGTCAGGGGGGCTGGAGGTACAGGAGCTGGGTGGTGATGGCTGGGTCAGGTAAGCTGTGTCTGAGCCAGCTTGGACGCTCCCTCTTGAAAGAGGGCTGGATTTATAGTAAGCCCACAGCAGGCATCAGGGAAATGAGATGGCTATGTCTCTGTTCTCTCCCAAGAGAAACCGTGACTGTGGAGCACATTGAGAGCTGCTCCAAGGGTGTGTGTATGTGTGTCTGTGTTTGTCTCCCTGTCCTGCAAAGAGGAGTGGGAATTGACCCTGGGGGGGGGAGGTGCTCAGCCTGGGAGTTGGCATACACCAGCCATGGAATGCACACTGCCTCAACCAGTGGCCTCCCACAGCCCACAGGTAGGGGACGATTGGAACCACAGGACTTTCATTTTTGTTTTATTCCTTCTCGTCACCCAGGCTAGAATGTGGTGTAAGCCTTATCTCACAGCAGCCTCAAACTCTTCGGCTCAAGTGATCGGCCTGCCTCAGCCTCCTAAGTAGCCAGGACTGTAGGTGCCTGCTAATTTAAAAGTAGATGAAGGGGTGGCTCGGCGCCTGTGGCTCAACGGGCTAAGGTGCCAGCCATGTACACCTGAACTGGCAGGTTCAAATCCAGACGGCTGCAACCAAAAAATGGCCGGGTGTTGTGGCAGGTGCCTGTAGTCCCAGCTACTTGGGAGGCGGAGACAAGAGACTTGCTTGAGCCCAGGAATTGGAGGTTGCTGTGAGCTGTGATGCCATGGCACTCTACCCAGGGTGACAGCTTGAGACTCTGTCTCAAAAAAAAAAAAAGTAGATCAAGGGATCTTCCTGCACCTGGCCCACGGTGGCTTTTTCAATCAAACTTTCACTTTATATATAAAGACATACAAACTTTATGGCCACTGTGAATGCTTTACAAGTATATATCTGTTCTGTATTACGGTAAGTACAGAAAAGCAGGTAAGCAAAAAAATGACTCTGATTCTATAATCACAGACTAAAGAAAAAGAGTTAAAAGTACCTAAACTTCTATCACCTAAAGATCGGTAGTTGGGTAGGTTACTTCTGTTTTCTCCATGGAGGATTTGACCTAAGGTGTTTGTGTATGTGTCATTTTCCCCCCAAATGTGTAACTAGGAGAGCTGGAAGCAGCCTGGCTGCAGCAGCATTCCTTCTGTGCCTCTGGGCTCTCTCCCTGCAGAACCCGGCTGTGGCTGACATCTACACGGAGCATGCCCACCAGGTGGTGGTGGCCAAGTACGCGCCCAGCGGCTTCTACATCGCCTCTGGAGGTATGTGGTGTGGCCCAGGGCTAAGCTGGGATCCTGGCTGAAGGGGGAACATGGTGGGGAGAGCTTAGTGCAGAGGTGAGAGAACCAGTATACATGGCATCAGTTGGAGCTGACAAGGGAAGCACAAGCCAGTGGAGTCCCCTTTCCGGGACTGGCCCTACTTTTAGGAAATACACTTTCCAGTTTCAGCCGTTCGAGTTGGTTCTACCTCAGGTCAGCAGAAATGGCTTCTGTAAGGTTGCCCAGAGGCCTTCTGTGAGACCACGTGATGTGTTGAAGCTCATTGTACATATAGCTGAATCGTAGTTTGGTTTTGTGTCACTCTTATCTCCTGCTGTCCCAGTACCTGACGAGACTGGGCCCTGGTGTGGCTCAGCAGGAGGCTGGGCGGAGGAGGCAGGGAAAGATCCTCTCACTTGCAGGAGCTCTGTTCACTGAGCTCCCTGAAGAGGAGCTTTGTGCCGATGAGGATGGGAGGCATGGGAGTTAGAGTGGGGTCCCACTCCTTCACTCCTGCAGTCACTCACTCATACGTCAGTTGATACTTACCGCCTGCCTTGCTGAGCCCTGTCTCCAGCCCGAGGAAGGGCTGAGTGAGTGAGCTGTCTGGGCCCAGCGGCCTCTGGAGAGCGTCTCGGTGACATGTCCAGCTGCGGAGACAGCCAGCTGGCCAGCAGGAAGGGAAGGTGAAATTTGCAGGGGCCCCATAAGCCTTTCCTGAAGGGAGCACACCAGAGAGAAGAGAGATGGCAGGCTCCAGGGTTGGGGACACCTGGACTTGGCCCTGCCACAACAGAATGCAGGGACAGGGTGATTTACAATGAGTTGACCTTTGGTTCAGGGAGGGGGAAGGAGTTGGGGGACCAGCATCTGCGGAGGGCTTTGTTACTGTGTCATCCTGTGGCTACAGAGCAAAGGCAGGGCGAGTACCAGAGGGGGCTGATCTTGTTCTAAGGACCCCCCATGGTAAGGTCAGGATTCATGAGGGCAGAGCCCTCTCTTTAGGGCCACTTCCCTGCACTGTTGCATTAGGGATTAAGTTTCCAGCTCAATCTTTTGGGGCTTACATTGAAAACCATAGCAGCCCCTCCCTGGCCGTGTAGCCTAGGGGAAGAACTTCCTTTTAGTTTCTCTTCCTGTGAGCTGTGGCTGCTGGAAGGACCCTGTGTGCACTGACACAGCCGGGACAGCAGGCCAGCCATGCTTATGCTCAGGGCTAGGCCCAGAGTCTGGCATGGAGAAGGTACTTAATGGTTTTTGTGTTTAGGTCAACTCCAGCTTCATCTGTAAAACTCTCTGTAATTTATATCCCATGTTTTATTTTAGCCCTGTGATTTATTTTTTTCCCCTGGCTTTGCTTGCCAGCAAAATGTCTCTTCATTTAAAGCCCTAACATTTGACCTAAATGTCTGTAAATTGTGTTTAACACAGAGCTGGGTGCTCTGATTAGTGTCTTCTCAGGGGAGGAGGGTGGTGGCAGGGCCTTCGCCCCTCCCTGCCTGGCTTCCCTGCTGTGTCTGACAAAGGCCAAGAGCCTTCCAGCCTAGGCCTACCCTTTTCTGAGTCCCAGGGAGGAGGGGGCCAACAAAACAGAAATCAGAGGCCTTCAGATGCTAGCACAGAATTCACAAGGAAAGCCAGGAGACTGATGCAAAGGATAGTCCCCATAAATAAATGGCCATCAGTCTGACATTCCCTCTTCTTAAAAGCACCCTGATTTGGTGGAGGAACCAGGGGACTTTCGGGCTTCACTCAGGTCCGGGTATTTTCTAGTGGAGAGCACGTTTCTGGTTCCAGTACATTATTTGAATAGAGGGAAGTGACTGTTAAGGGTTACAGCGGAATGTTTGCTGCTGAGATGGAGTTGGGCTAAAAATAATGTGTTGTGTAGGGAGGAGGAGGGCGGCTCCGGAAGTGGGTTACATGGTACCTGTGCCCTGTGCCCCAGCCAGGCTGGTGGCTCCCAGGACCCTGGGAAGCCCAGAGCTTGCTCCCAGGCAGGGTCCCAGCCCTCTTTGGGCTCCTTAGATCCTGCCAGTCAAACTGGCCCACAACAGATGAAGGATTGAACCTTCCACAAGAGCTCCCCCCAGGAATGTCCTGCACTGCACATAACGGTCAGTCTGTGCCCTCTGGGAATCTGCGTCCCCACCGGCGGGTTCTCAGAGTACATGGATCATTTCTAGGGCAGACCTTGTCCTCCTTTTTCCTGAGATGTTTCCATGCTGGGCACCTGCTCCTGTCACCCATTCCCCTTGGTGCCCAGGCAGCAGTTCCCAGTGGCCCTCAGGGTGGTATGGGAAGAGGTTGGCGTCTGGTTTAGCTATAGACCCAGAGTGGGCTTCCTGGAGGAAGGGTCTTCTGTGCTCAGGATGAAGGCCATGAGGGCTGCTCAAGCAAAGGAAGCCCAGGCCCCATAACTTCCAGGTGAGCAGAGGCCACCCTGGGACTGGAGGGCTGGCTTTCCCGCTCGCCACCCCATCTACTCCACACCTGGGTTTGCTGAGCTGCTTGGCACACCTCGTGTGCAGGGTGGTGCTGACACCCGCGCACGGCCACTCCTCTGCACTGCGTCTCATCCTGGGTGGTAAGCAAGAGTTTGCAGGGGAAGGCAGCCTTCCCCACCCTCCCCTGTCCCTGCACGTCTAAGCTTTTCTTCCTGGTTGCCAGACAAAGTGGAAGGTGTGCTTTGACTGCTTGCCTGTTCTGAGAGCCTCCTGCAGGGTCGGCTGTGGTCTGTCAGGGGATCTGCTCTGCCCCCAGCAGGCCGTTGGCCAGTGTTTGGTGACTGATGCAGCGTTGTCCTCAGATCAGGGCCAGTGTACCAGGTCCTCTGGGCCCCTCTGTCTCTTCCCTGCCCTAGCAGGGCTCAGTGGAGGGGCTGATGGTCTAGTGGGTAAGATGGGGGGAGGTGGCTGGGAAGCCAGGTCTGGACCAGAGGCTGCGCTGACAGGATAGGCGGTGGCTGGTTGGACCCTGTCCAGGAGTGTTGTCTTCAGTGGGGCAGCGTGGGCCCTGGATGGGCCTGAACGCAGTGGCCACGTGCCTCAGTGTTGGAGGGTGTGTAAGGGGTGTGTGCATGAGTGGATGTGGGGGTGTGCACATGTGTGCTGGTCCCTCCTGCACACAAAGCACTCCCCCTCTGAAGCTGACCTGTTTGGCTCTTTGGAACTCCTCTCTGGCCACACGCCAGCCCTTCAGCCAGAGGACCCCAGGTGTTGCTGTGCATTTGTGTTGTCTCTTGTGTGTCCCTGCAGCTGAGCTGGACACCGGGGGTCTTCACATGTGTCTTACTGAGTCTCAGGGCCGGGCCTGGTGTAGGCTCGGGCTCTGTGTCTGCTCCTAAGTGCAGCATCCCTGGCACTTTAGCTCGTTCACGACTAGGCCTGGCTGGTGCAGGTCAGTGTCAGCAGTACTGAGGACAGTCAGACTGCTTGTGTTCACACTCACGCCCTGCAGCAGCCATCTGAGGGGGCTGCTATTTCCCCCTCTTGGAGGGAAGGACAAAATGGCCATGGGGCTCGGGGAGACCTACAAAGCCTGGACAGGGCAGAAGCTGGACTGGAACTTGGGACCATTTCCTGAGGCCCAGCTCTTGGCTGCTGCCTTTCCTGACTCTGGCTTGACCAGTGAAGCAAACGCTGTTTGCAGTGCCGCTGGCTGGAGTAGGCGTGGGGTACTTGGAAAAGCCAGGCGCCCCCACCTGCTTCAGCAGCCTGGCTGAGGTTCTAAGCTGTAAGGATTTATGAGACATTCCCATTTCTTTACACTGACACAGGCCTGATTTGGAAGGCGTATGTTGGGGCTGGGGGTGGGTACCTAGTGACAGGATTGTGGTGTGGGAGGGGGTGTGGCCCTCATGTCACTCTATTTATTGCAGCCGCCACCCACGCTCCAGAGAGAACAGAGCTGGCACTGGGTTCAGCATAGGGTCTCCCCCCTCACCACACCCGCCTTGCAGGTCTCTCCAAAGACTTTTACTCACACTGCGCTTCCTGCGAGGGAGTGTTCCTGGTAACCAGTGAGGCTGCCGATCTGCCTGGCAGTGCCACCAAGGAGCCGCATGGGAAGCTGGGTCTACCTCTGGCAGGAGTTACCAGGCCAAGCCCAGCGTCCTCCTGGCCACGTGACCACCCTGCAGTGGTGACCCGGGAGACCGGCCTAACTGGCATTGTTACTTTTGCAGAGGTGTCCAAGGCCCACGGGCAGTCAGTGCCCCTATAGGAAAAGAAATGCAGTGATGGGGCTAAGTTGTTTCACAGCATGTTGGAGTTTTACCATCACATGTTCTGTGCTTTTTCTGACACCTAAGTGGCGTTTGTCACCAGGTGATTTCTGGTGAAATGGCAGAGACTCCCAGTAGTAGCTCTTACGGAGGCTGCAGACTCGGCTGTGACAGTGGCTGGGTATTGTTTCCCTCCAGAAAGTCCAGGAAACTAGAGGTGGTGCCCCAGTGGGGGTGTGGCCATGTAGCGCTGGCCCAGTGGTGACATGTGGCTCTCACCACCCCTGTCATGTCCCACAGATGTGTCTGGGAAGCTGAGGATTTGGGACACAACGCAGAAGGAGCACCTGCTCAAGTATGAGTATCAGCCTTTCGCCGGGAAGATCAAAGACATTGCGTGGACTGAAGACAGTAAGAGGATCGCTGTGGTGGGAGAAGGACGGGAAAAGTAAGTTACTGTTGCGGTGTGCTGCCCATCCTGTGGCCTGTCCTCCGTGTGCCATGCCCTTGTGGGAAGGGGAGCAGTGATGTCTGTGGTGCTTTTGCGTCTGTTCCTTTAAGACCCGGTGGCCCGGCTTGGCGCCTGTGGCTCAATGGGCTAAGGCGCCAGCCACGTATACCTGAGCTGCCAGGTTCGAATCCCGCCCAGGCCCGCCAAACAACAGTGACGGCTGCAACCAAAAAATGGCTGGGCGTTGTGGCGGGCGCCTATAGTCCCAGCTACTTGGGAGGCGGAGGCAGGAGACTCGTTTGAGCCCAGGAATTGGAGGTTGCTGTGAGCTGTGATGCCACGGCACTCTACCCAGGGTGACAGCCTGAGGCTCTGTCTCAAAAAAAAAAAAAAAATAATAAGGACCCAGGGGCACTGCTGGTGTTTGCTTCTTGGCCCACTGGAGCTCAGCACATTCTCATCACCACATGGGATTGATTTTCCCCTTTGACTCCTCACTGGGTCCAGGTTTGGAGCCGTCTTCCTGTGGGATAGTGG